>CAUYRH010049817.1:0-169169 GCA_963574655.1 Perodicticus potto
TGTAGAAGTGTCCCCCTTTCTCCACATCCACGCCAACATCTCTGGTTTTGGGATTTTGTTATGTGGGCTAATCTTACTGGAGTTAGATGATATCTCAAAGTAGTTTTGATTTGCATTTCTCTGATCATTAAGGATGGTGAGCATTTTTTCATGTCTCTGTAGGCCGGATTGCACAGGTTTTTCCTGATATTTCCTCTAAAATTTCATAGTTTTATTTTTTATTGAGATCTGTGATCTAATTTTAACTAATTTTCCTATAAGGTGTGAGGTTTAGGTGGAAATTTACTCTCAAATTATTTCAGTGCAATTTGTTGAAAAAAACTTTTCTTCCATTTTACCTGTCTTAACTTTGTCAAAAATAAATTACCCACATTTTGAGGGGCCTATCTCTAGACTTTATTCAAATTAATTGATCTTTGTGCTTATTCCTCCATCTATACTACATTATCTTGATTACTATAGCTTTGTAGTAAGCATGGATTAAAATAGGTAGTATAATTTCTTCAACTCTATTATTCTTTTCAAAATGGTTCTGGAAGTTCTAGGTCTTTTGTATTCCCCTACATATTTTCGACTTAGATTGCTAATGTTTACAAAAAAACTTGTTGGAATTTTGACTTGAATTGCATTAAATCTATACATCTATTTTGGGACATCTTTTCTATCGTTGAGTTCTTCCAATCTGTGAACTTGATATGCTTTTTCATTTACGTAAGTTATTTTTAATTTTTGTCATCAGTGCTTGGTTGTTTTAAGCACACAGAAATTTTACACATTGTTAGATTTATTCCTAGGTATATGATTTTGCAAATGCTATATCCTTTATGCTTTGATTTCTGATTGTTCAGTGCCAGCCTATAATAATTTGGTTGATTTTTGTTTATCCACCTTGTAAATTGTGAATTGTCAAATTCACTTCTTAGTACTAGTGTACTAGGAGATTTTTCTCTTTGTTTCTTCCTTTCTTTTTATAGGTTTGTATGCATATTTAAGGTAGATAATAAACTGGGAATAAGGATAACCTTATTTCTTCCTTTTTAAACTGTATGTCTTTTTTTTATTTTTACCTTTATTTTTATTGCCTTATTTTGCTAGTTAGGTCTTCCAAAATGATGTTGGATAGGAGTGGTGAGAATATTCTTTTTTTTGCTCACACTCTTTGGGGAAAAGCACTCAGTCCTTCACTGTTAAGCATGATGACAGTTTTAAGTTCCTTGTGAATGTCCTTTATAAGTTTGAGGGAATTTCCTTTTTTCTTAGTTAGCTAAGTGTTTTTATAATAATTGGATGTTGAATTTTGTCACATTTCCAGTTCATATAGCTTTTTCTTTCTTTAGAATATTAATATGGTGAATTATGTTGTTTGAGTTTCGAATATTGGATCATTGCTGATGTCTCATATTAAATTTAAATTTAATTTGATAATTTTATGTTGAAGATTTTTGCATTTTTGTTCATGAAGGCTTTGGGTTTTGAGTTTCTTTTCTTGTAATCTCTTTTTCTAAATTTGGCATGAGGGCAATGTGGGCCTCATAAAATAAATAAATAAAATAAGTTGTAAATCTTCCCCCATTCTCTATTTTCTGGAGAAGTGCATATAGAATTGGTGGTATTTCTTCTTAAATGTTTGCTAGATTTGCCATTGAAATCATGTGTACCTAATGATTTATTTTTCCAAAGGTTTTAAAGCATGAATTCAAATATTGTATTAATTGTAAGACCACTTTAATGATCTATTTACTGTTGGATAAACTTTGTTAATTATGGCATTCAAGAAATTAGTCCATTTTATCTAAGCTGTTCAATTTATATGAGTAGAGGGTTTGTTTGTAGAATAAATTTATTAGCTTTTCAGTGTCTATGGGGTCTGATGTGATATCTTCTCTTTCACTCCTAATATTGACAACTTATGGTCCTTTCTTTGTCAGTATTATTAGAGGTATTAATTTCATTAATCTTCCCAAAGAATTAGACTTTGGTATAATTGAAATCCTCTACTATTTTTCTAGTTTCAATTTTATTTGTTTATGCTCTTATCTTTGTTTTTATTTTTCTGCTTGCTTTGGATTTAGTTTGCCCTTTTTCTAACTTCTTGATATGGAAACTTAGATTATTGACTTCAGATATTCTTTGTTCATACAAGAATCTAGTGCTATAAATAGTCCTCTAAACAGTGTCTTTGCTGTATCTCAAAAAAATTGTATATTGTGTTTTCATTTTTAATCAGTTCAAAATACTTTTCTAATTTTTCTTGAGACTTCCTTTTTGACTCACTTTTTGTTAGGGGGGAATGTGCGGTTTAATTTCCAAGTATTTGGGGACACTCAGTTATCTTTCCATTATTGACTTCAAGTTTAATTCCGTTTTGTTCAGATAACATACTTTGTATGATTTAATGCTTTTAGATTTGTGAAAGTTTGCTTTATGACCAGGATATATTCTATCTTGGTAAATGATCCTTGTGCATTTGAAAATTACATGACTTCTGCTATTGGGTGTTCTCTAAATGTTAATGAGATTCCACTGGTTAGTGATGTTTTTTAGCTTTTGTATACCTGTATTATTAGTCTTCTTTGTGTTGCTATAAAGAAAATACCTGAGGCTGAATAATTTATAAAGAAAATGGGTTATTTGGCTCAAAGTTATAGAAGTGGGATAGCAAACATGGTATCTGCTTCTGGCGAGGGCCTCAGGAGGCTTTCATTTATGGTGAAAGAAAAGGGGAATTTGTGTCATATGGTGAGAGCAGGAACAAGAAAGACAGAGGCAGGGCAAAGCTCCTTTCAACAGAATGACACCAAATTATTCATGAGGGATCTTACCCAAGGCCAAAACACCTCCCACCAGGCCCTACCTCCAACATTGGGGATCACATTTCAACAAGAGATTTGTAGGGAACAAACATCTAAACTATACTGATAACCTTTGCTGATTTTCAGTCATTGAGAGAAAACTGTTGATGTCTCTAACTATAATGGTGGATTGGCTATATTTTCAATTTGGTCCATTTTTGCTTCATATATTATAAAGCTCTGTTGTTACATGCATATGCACTTAGGATTATGTATTCTTGGTTAATTGGCTCTTATAGCATAATATCTTTCTATATCTCTTATAATTTTCTTTGCTTTGAAATCTACTTTGTCTGCTATTATTATAGCTACTCCAGCTTTCTTTAGACAAGAATTTACATGATATATCTTTTTTATCTCTTTTACTTTTAACCTTCCTACACCACTATGTGTGAAATGAGTTCCTGCGTAATAGTGGATTTTAAAAAATCCATTCTGATAATATTTGACTTTTAATTGGCGTGTTTAGGTTATTTGTATTTATTGTAATTGTTAATAGGTTTGTATTTAGACTTACCATACTAAGTAAGTTTTTTATTTGTTTCTTATGATTTATTTCTTCTATTTCTCCTTTTCTCCTTTGGATCATCTGAAACATTTTTTTATTCAAATTTAATTTATACATTCTGTTTTGGACTACATGTCTATTTTTATTTATTACTTATTGAGGATTTAAAACATACATACTTATGTTTTGACAGTTTACTTGGGGTCAATCTTTTCCATTTCAAGTGAGGTGTAGAACCTTAGCACCATGTAGGTTCCTTACCCTTTTCACTTTAGGTTGTAGTTGTAGTTATTATGTGTTATATGCTCACACATTGAAAAGTCCATCATTTTTATGATCTTTGCTTTCAACCATCATGTATTTTAAATATATTTCAAGAGGAGGAGAGGAGGACACTAGCTTATCATATTTAGCTAGATATTTATCATAGCTATTGCCCTTCTTTTGCTTGTTATGTTTTAAGTTTCTCCCTGATATCATTTCCCTCTGTCCAAAGAACATTTTATATCAATTATTGTAGGACACTTCTGCTGGCAACAAAATCTCTCAGTTTTCTTTCATTGAACAATGTCTTTATTCCACTTTGATTTCTAAAGAACATTCTCCCTAGGTAGAGAATTCTAAGTTTCCAGTTCTTTTCTTTCAGCAATTTACAAATGGTGCTCTATTTTCCTCTCCAGTGACACATATGGTGGAACTTTTAGTTCTCACATGTCCCTGTTCTCACGTGTCCCATGCATTTTATTTATTTCATTCTTTTTTTATTCCCCATTTTTTGGATTGTTTAATTTATCTTTTTCTTTTGTGTTATTGATGCCATCTAGTGAGTTTTTCATTTTGGTCAGTATAATTTTCAGTTTTGAAATTTTTACTTTGTTATTATTTGTGTCTTCTATTTTTTTTCCCTGAGTTTTTTTTTAATCTTCCTGTTTATTTCAGGAATATTCTCTCTTAATTCTTGGGATATTTCTGTAATGGCTGATTTATAGACTTCAGTTATGTCAACATTTGTACCATCTTGCATGAGAAATTATCTGTCTATTTAATGTCTAGTATGCTATAATTTTAGGTTTTCCTAGTTATTTATATACTGAGGAGTTCTGGATTATATTCTTCTCATTTTGAATATTATGTTATGAGATGCTAGGTCTTGAGTAAGATGATGGAGAATGTGTTTACTTTAGTTTTAGTAGACATTCAACCTGTTTGGGTTTGGGCCATGAATTCCAAACTGGCTTTTGTGTTTTGGTGTCAACATCAGTTCTTTTTCCAAAGATCTCACTGTGTTGTTTGGATATGCCTTATGAGTGCACACCCACTCAGTAGGCTATCTGGACCTGATTGGTGGACCATCCTACAGTTCAGTTCCCCAAGTTCTTAGTATTCTGTTCAGGGTCAGATCCACTGCCTCAGGGAGAATTCCAACTGATGGAGCCCCCTCCCAGGTGGACATGACAATGTAGAATGCCTGTATACAGAAGAATGGCAAACCAGGGTAGCCTCTGAGAGTCTGCAGTGGTACTACCCAAGTGGCATAGTGGAGTCTGACCTGTGTGGTACTGATTCCAGCTTTATTTTTTCTTAGCTGTCTAATTTAATCACCCTCTTCCATTTTCTCACTTTAAAAATAGAGATATTACTTATCTAATAGGTATCTGGAACATACTAAATGGCATAAGGGATGAAAAGTGCCTAATCTAGTGTCTGGTACATTGGAAGAGCTCAATTAGTCTTCATAATTCATCTGACCTGAGGAAGGAAGGTTGGTATGTCAGCAGGCAGAATTTAAGATCTAGGTCTGAAATGATTAAGTGCATTTCCCCCCTTTTCTATGGATATTGTTAAACTGGTGAGGGCTCTAGTCTTTCTTTCCCCTTACCCTAATCAGTCTAAATCATAACCAGTGGTTAGAGGCTGCAATATTGTGCAGGGACTGGTCTGGTCTGACTTAGGAGCAAATACACATCTCTGTAGAGTTTTTGTGGAAGCTATATTGTGCAAAATGCAGCTCCCTAGTTTTGGTAACCACAGCATAAGGCCTTATTATACAAGTTTGGCAAGTCCTTGGCGGCATCTTTCCATTTAAAGACCAAGAGGATGTACTCAGCGACTGTAGCAAAATCTTAATGGAAATCATGCAGGTCACAAAACTAAATATATTATCAATAGCCCCTAGGTTTTCTCATGCAGAATAAGAGCCAAAGGGATAGGAAAAGGAGAAGAAAGAAGTATATGTGTAGTGCTTGGCTTGATTAATAAGTTAAATATACCACAGAGAAATAAATTGATGCAGGCTGAGCACTGTTACTTTAACTTCTAAATAATGATAACCATGATATATATTTTGAGACGGGGGGTCCTCAAACTATGGCCCACAGGCCACATGCGGCCTGACGAGGACATTCATCTGGCCTGCCGGGTGTTTTTGCTGCCTCTGCCTGTCCTGCTTACCAGCCAACTCATCCTGGGCCACAGTGCACATGTGTGGAATGTGCACCACACTCTCTGACTCCCCTCCTTCTCTCTGTCTCTTGATCCTCCTCTCAGTCTCGGATGAGACTGAGACTCATGATCGGAGGAGTCATAAGCTTTCCTGTACAGAGCCTATTGCTCTGGACAGAGTCTATTGCTAAGGACTGAGGTAAGAACAGTTAGGATTTTTTTTTGAAGTTAGGAGGTCTACTTTTTTTTTTATATTTTGCAGTTAGTAGGGCCTTTTTTGTGGTTAAGGGGGGCCTTTTTTCCTGAAGTTAGGAGGTCATTTTGTTTTGCAGATAGGGGGTGCCATTTTTTCATTTTAAATATTGTACTTGTATTTGTTCCCTTTCTTTTCTTATCTTTTTTTTTTTTTCTTTTTGCAGTTTTTTTTGGCCGTGGCTGGGTTTGAACCCACCACCTCTGGTGTATGAGGCCAGTGCCCTACTCCTTTGAGCCACACGCACCACCCTCATTTTGTTTTTGTACTTCAAAATAAGATATGTGCAGTGTGCATAGGAATTTGTTCATAGTTTTGTTTTTTTTTTAAACTATAGTCCGGCCCTCAAATGGTCTGAGGGGCAGTGAACTGGCCCCCTGTTTAAAAAGTTTGAGGACCCCCCGTATTGAGATTATTGGAAATAGAAGGGTTAGAAATGTCCTTATTCTGAGCTTAAGTCAGACTACTAATCAAATATGACATTTCAAGCCTACTCATAGCCTCAGAATAGTCCTTAACACAACCATCAGAGATGATGTTGAGAAGAAACTTGTCATTCCTTGTCTAGACCAGTACTTCAGCAAGAAAGAGGCAAAATTGAGACTTGAATCTAAAACTTCCGGCTTCTAGCACACTACTCTTTTACTTCCATCGCATTGTCTTTCTATTTCTAAAAATCATACATAATGGTGCTAATCCTATATGTTAGTTGGCACGTAAAAGCTTCCAAAGGAATTAAAAACAGCTTCCATCTGTATTTATTTATTTATTTATTTTTATTTTATTTTATTTTATTTTATTTATATATTTTTTGAGATAGAGTCTCACTATGTCACCCTGGGTAGAGTCCTGTGGCATCACAGCTCACAGCAACCTCAAATTCTTGGGGTTAAGAGATTCTCTTGCTTCAGCCTCCCAAGTAGCTGTGACTACAGGCGCCCACCACAACCCCCCACTATTTTTTTTGTTGCAGTTGCTTAGCTGGGTCAGACTGGGTTTGAACCTGCCACCCTTGGTGTATGTGGCTGGTGCCATAACCACTGTGCTACAGGTGCTGAGCCTCCCATCTGTTTTTAAATAAATGTATTAAAGACGAAGGAGTGAGGACGAAGCGAGAGGGCTGAATAGAAACCTCTAGCTATTGTGCCTGTACATGAAAAACATGCAAATTCAACAACCATCCATACAAGTACCCACCTTCAGAAGAAATAACTATTAGATGGCCAATGATACGACCTGGTTTTAACATTATATCAAGCACAGAGGCACTGAAGGGAGCATAAAAGACAGTCTCACATTGCCTACACTCCCCCTTCCTTATTCCCTGGCAGTGCTATCCCAGCGCACCCAGTGGAGAGATGATCTGTGTGCCCAGGGGAAGGAGAGTGAAGTGATTGTGGCGATTTATATCAAAATAGGCATTTCTCAGGAAAGAAGACATACTAATGGTCAACAGGTATGTGAAGAAATGCTCACCATCACTAGTTATCAGAGAAATGCAAATTAAAACTACAATGAGCTATCATCTCACCCCAGTTAAAATAAATTTTATCAAAAAGACAGGCAATAATGAATGCTGGTGAGGATATGGAGAAAGGGTCACCCTCACACAGTGTGGGTGAGAATGTAAATGAGTGCAACCACTATGAAGATCTGTGTGGAGAGTCCTTAAAAAACTGAAAATAGAACTACCATATGACCCAGCAATCCCATCACCGGATATACTGAAAAGATATCTGTACTCCCACGTTTACTGCAGCATTATTCATGAAAGCGGGAAATCAACCTAAGTGTCCATTAATGAATGCGTGGATAAAGAAATTGTGGTATATAAACACAGTGGAATATTACATAACCACAGAAAGAAGGAAGTCTTGCCATTTGCAACCACATGGATAAAGTTGGAGCACATTATGTTAAGTGAAATAAGCCAAGCATAGAAAGAAAAATTTGCCCATTGTCACTCATGTGTGAGAGCTAAATATTAAAAAATAATTGATCTCATGAAGACAAAGACTAGATTGATGGTTGTCAGAGACTGGGAAGTGTAGCACGGGGGCGGGGGGCAATAAAGGGGGTGTTTGGTTAATGGTGAAGCAATATAGCCAGACAGAATAAAAAATATTTGATAGCACGACAAAATGACTATAATCAATAATAGGTAAGAGTATACTTTAAAATAACTAAGAATAGAATTGGAATGTTCCTAACACGAACAAATGTTGCATGCCTGAGGTGATGGCAATTACCCTGATTTGATTAATTCCTCTTGTAATACCCATATCGAAACATCACATGTACCCTATAAAGATAAATCCACTATTATGTACCCATAATAATTAAACACTTAAACATTCTTTAAAAGACAAAGAGGCTCTAACCCAAGTGTTGAAAATATTTAGATTGTTGTTGTTCCCAGGAGGACTTTTTGAAGCATCTAAGAGAACACAGACCCAGATAAGAGATAAATTTCACATGACTTTTATCATCCATATAGAACTCGATTTTTGCCTGTCCATGACATGCATGACTCTGTATGAGTATCATGCCCACAACTCCTACCCAGCATGGCATGCACAAATGTCACATCATCATGTGTGCTTTACATGTTGGCTTATGTGCATGTATGTCTCCAGGAGCATACGGAAGCGCATGTGTTGGCGTATGAACACGTGCATGAGATTGTGTGTGGATTTGACCCACAGTGTTTGTCTCCAAAGCTGTAGGTGTAGGAAGTGCTGTGGCAGATGCCCCCATGTTGCTTCTTGGCTGAGTCCTCAGCCCTCATTAATACCCACAATTGCTCTACATTCCTCCTATCATGAGGCTGTCCGGGCAGCTGGATGCCTGCCAGTTAGAAACTGAAGCTCCTGACAGTACCCTGGGGAGGCACATGTCTGTCCCTATCAGCCATGTGGAGGGCCAGGAATACTCCCTGGGGCCAGCAGGAGGGAATTCACAAAGTTCAGTCAGTCCAGCATCTACAATGCCTCTCTGCCAGGCCCCGTATTAGCACCTCTTCCAGCCGTCAGGCTCCTGCGCCTGTCTCAGAGCCCCTCCAAGCCCATGCTAAAAACAGGCTGTGCCACAGACTTCTGCCCAGAGTGTGCCAAACTTGTCCTGGAGCTTGTCCTCCATGGCAGAGGCAGAAATGAACTGGATGAGAGGCATTCCTTGCTTTGGAACAGCTAAGAAGGAATTCTTCATCCAAAAGGGCCTTTTTTCCTACTATAATTTCCCATGCTTAACACATAATTAGTTCTCAATATATGTTGAATAAATTACTAACTGACAGACTATGTGTGGACAATGTAAGCTGAGATAAAAGATTAGGCACTGCAAGGAACAAGTCTGCTCTCTCTGACTTTCAAGTTCTACTTGAGACTGACAAAGTTGGAGCTAAAAACAAATTGTTGTTCCATTCATTTCAGCATTTAAGCACCTTCTATGTGTCAGGCGCTGTGCCAGACACTCAGGAAGAGCTCTTTCCCTCAAAGAATACCATAGGATTGGGCGTGATTACTGTGCCGGTTTATTAGGGCAGCCATAGCAAAGTACCCCACGTTGGGTGGCTTAAATAACAGAAGTTGATTATCTCAGTGTTCTAGAAGCTACAAGTTTTAGTTATGTGGCGGCAGGATCAGTTGCTTCCGAGGGCCCCGAGGAAAGCGACTGTTCCAGGCCTCTCTCCCTGGTTCGTAGATGGCCATCTCCTCCTGTGACTCTGTAGGTGCCTGCATCCAAATCTCCTCTTGTTACAAGGACACCAGTCGTATTGAATTAGGGACCATCCTAATGACCTCATTTCAATGTAATCACCTCTTAAGGACCCTATTTCCAATCCTGGTTATATTCTCTATGCTGATGGCAATTAGGACTTCAATATGTAAATTTGAGAAGGGAACACAATTCAGCCCTAGCATAGACCTAGATCAATTATTTACTAAGTATCACTTTCTCCATGAAGACTTCCTAGGGTTTCTTAAAGTTTGATTTTCCTCTGCTGAGCTACCATGGGATTTTGTAGTAGTCACCATGTAGTAGTCCTCCGATCCAAGAACTCAGGAGGAGGCTTCAGGAGTCCAGTGCTCTGTTTCTCACATGTGGCACTTGGCACCTAGGAGTAAAGTAAATCCTCATTCTATGGATGAATAGATAGAAAGATGGAACGGATAAAAATTGCAAAAAGAAATGAATTATCTAGGGAATTCTTCTAAAGGTGCTCCTGGTATTGGTAATGAGAATAAGGGAGCAGAGAGGAAAGTTTGAGAAGACCCCTCAGAGGGGATCTGCTGCACCAGGTGCCATCCACAAAGTTACTTGTGATAGCAAAGCAGTCGATAGGAAGAAAGCGTTCCCAGACTAGGGCTCTCCTGTCCAATTGAGTCTGTGTTGCTCTGGATTTCCATAGCTTCAACAGGAGGATTGGTCTGATGGGCCCATGAGTCCTGAGGTCACCTGGCAGAACAAAGAGACTGCACCATGTCTTGCCCTGCCCCAGTCTTAGCCCGCCTGTTGCCACATTTCTTTCCTGCAGCCCATACACAGGCCATGCCACAGACTTCAGCCCAGAGCATGCCAAACTTGTCCTGGAGCTCGGCCTCAGGGCAGAGAAGTAACCTGGGTGAGAGGCATTCCTTGCTTTGGAGCAGCTGAGGAGACATTCTTCATCCAAAAGGGCCTTTTGCCCACTATACCTTCCAATGCCTAACACATAGTTCCCAATATAGGTTAAATAATGCCAGACAAGCATTTTCAAATTCACAAAATGAAACAATACAAAACAAAAACAAAAAACTGGAATAGAGATTGTAAACAGTCACTGACGCTCCTCTCCTGGGACTGAACCCTAACTGTGTCAGGAGGATGACTGGGTGGTATTAGTGGCTTCTATTCCAAGAACACTTTCCTGATACAGCCAGGCTGCCCACCTGGCCCCACTGCCCAGCTGCCCTGCGTTTCTGGGATTGCTCTCTTCACTTCACCCTGCCCCAAGCAGGCTCAGGATCTAGGGCGGGAGAAGTCCTGCCTGCACCCCACCAGTCCTGGAGCTGGTTTTCTCAGACTCTTGCCAGGCATGTCATGCAGGGCCCAGCCCTGTTTCGTGCCTGGGACCTTCGTTCTTGTTGGAATCCCCAGAGACATGGGCTTGATGCGGATTCTGCGCTCTCTGCTCTCCTCTTCCATGGCTACCCCTTTATCCTTCCTCCCCACTCCTGGTGGCTTCCCTCTGGATGCCTGGCCCAGCATGGGCTGGGTGCTGCCTCTCTCTGGTTATGACACCTCGTGTGATTGCCTCCTCCCTGCAAAGGTCCTGCTCCAGCTCTTGCTGCTCCCACTTTCCCTTGACCTGGGGCTTTCTGGGCCTGCTGGAGCCTGCGCTTGGGGGAAGAGGACGGGCGGTCGCGGAGCATGACTTCAAGTGGCTCTTAAGTGCAGAGGTAACCAGGAGGGCCCTGGCCCCTCTCTCGGTCCTGCCTAGGGACCTCACCAGCAAACAGAGGTCCCTGGCCCAGAAAAAAGCCATTAGACATCGCGACAACATCCATACCCTGCCATGTTCCGGGCATAAAGGGCCTGGCTACATACCTCTGCAAAGCTCTTATTGTGCTGTATCCTGTGCCGCCTACCCGGCCCTCCCTGCACTATCAAATCTTTCTAGGGCCCTTTGTTGTCAAACCAAATATAGCGCTACATTGTCTGGCCTTCCACCCATTCTGACTGGATAAAGGGGCCCGGTCCCCAGACTGGGGGCTCAGGGCTTCGGGCGGCCTCCTCAATGCTATCTCACCGCCACAGCCCACGCCGGGAGCCTGCAGCTCCCCCACCCTCCCGCTCTGCTCCCGGGCCGGCGGCTGCGCCATTGATACGGTGTGTATTCTTTTCCATAGGTTCCCACGAGCATGTCACTAACCATTTCCTGGGCCTTATCACCGGGAGGAAAAAAAGGAGCGCCTTTGAAAAGTGGAAACAAAACATCAGGCCCCATTGTTGTGTGACTTCCCCAGCCACAATCTGGGCTCTCCATCGCTCGACACGCCGAGACTACAAACACCGCCTAATACAGATACTCCGTCGGCAATTTGACTAGCACATTTACTGTTCTGTATCTGCAATCTCTGCTCTGCGTGTTTGTGGCTTTAAAATCATCCTTTTCATTTCTCTCTCTTGACTCAGAGCAAGTCAAAAGCCTCAGATGGCCAGTCACTGTGAGAGGCAACCGAGTCAATTTGCAAACTTTGATGTATCTTCTTGTTTGCTGGGAGCTGGTGGTGGAGACAGGCTCAGTCACCAAGCTCACTGTGTCTTTTTTCACTTCCTTCTTGTCTTCCTCGCCTTGCTTGTTACCCTTTCTCTTTATTCTATTCTGTCTATCTCGACCTCTCTGCTCCATTTGTTAACTCTTGTTCCTGGTTCTAAATGATTAGGTAGCAGACAGCACTTCTGGTTAATTTCTTGGAATGAATGAAAGGGGAGATAGGACTTTGTTCAATACTATTCCTTAGAGATACACACAGTTCTGGACGTTTATATCAGAGAGACTTTAGAGATGAACTAGTCAAAGCCCTTGTTTTTATGAAGGAAGAAACAGCAGAGGCTCTGAAAGCAAAGTGTCTTGGTGACGGCCAGGACACTTCACTCGTAGACCATTGTCAGTAAATGTGTCCTAGCCATGTCTCAAGATCTCTCATAGAGTCCCAGTAGGACTCATCCCTATTTGAAGTGTCCATCTGAGATTGGGTCCTGAAAGTGAGCTGTCAGCGATCTCTCATATTAGGGACCAAGGAGCATTTCCTAGCATAGAACATAGTGGCTAAGAGCACAGACTCAGCATACAGAAAACTCAAGCTAGAAACTTGGCCCTGCCATTTATCAGCTATATAACCTTGGGTAAGCCATGAAACCCCTCTGTGTCTCAGATCCCTCAGTGGGCCCCATCCTCAAAGATGCTAAGAGAGCTTACTATGAGCCAAGGACTATAAATGAACCCTTAATTTACATATCATAGTTGGCACATGGCAAGCACTGTATAAATGTTAACTATGAAAGAATTCCTAGAAACTTGTTTTAAAATCCATTTTTATATCCACCACACTCCCATCTCATTATCTTGTAATACAGACTTATTGGAGCCCTTCTGACAACAGAGTTCCTGTGTATGCATGCGCCAGTGGATCCCTGAAGCCAGGGCCCCTGCTCACCACTGCAGCAGCAGCACCTGCCTTCCCCTGAATAAACATTTCCTCATCCACTCAACAGTCCAGGCAGAGCACGCTCTGTGTCAGATGCTGTGCCTAGTTCTTGCCCCTGTGGAGCTGATGGTCTGGTGCAAGAGATGACTTTAAACAGATAATCACACTAATAATATACAACTACAAACTGTGAAATGAAGGGAAAGTACAGAGTGTGATTAGCAGTTATAATAAGGGACCAAGACTAAGTTGAGAGTTTAGGGAAGGTATCTCTGAGAGAGTGACATTTAAGGTCGGTGTTATAAGATTGACAGAAGGTGGCCAAGTCAACAGGCAGAGAGCACTCCAGGCAGAGGCAGGATGGGAACCACTGAGGACCCGATCAGGTCCTGAAGAAAGGCTGGCAGGAGGGGGGCACGGAGAAAGCAGAAGGGCTGGGGAGCTACAGACAGTACCCTGATCATTCAGAGCTACATGTGAGTTTGGAATTTCCACCCCAAAGGCTGTACAAAACCTCTACTAGGTTCTGAGCAGACCTTGGGTGCCGGGTAGAGAATGGATGTAGCAGAGCAGGCAGGAGTACAGCAAAGAGGATATTGATCCAGCCCAGGTGATAAAGAAGAGGAGATGGGACCAGAATGGGGAGCATGGAAATGGGAGTAAGAACTCTGGGGATATTTGGAGTAGAATCTAAAGAACTTGGTGATGGTTAGACTCTGGGGTGAGGGGGAAGGGAAGGCGATGAGGTAAGGCTACTTCTGACATGAGCATCTGGCCTTATGGAGGTGCCATCTACTGAAAGGGGGAGCCTGGAGGAAGCTCTGGGGACTAAGAGCTCTAACCATGTTTGAGATGCCAACTGGGTGGTAAGGTACTAGGATCTGGAGCTCAGAGTAGCTGTCCAGGCTAGAGATGTACAGGAGCAGCATTTTACTCATTGGGAATGAAAGAACAAATGAACAAAGTGATAATGCTAAGATCTGAGCCCTGATTAGTCTGACTTAAAAGTTAATATTAATATTTTACACACTCTTCAGTCACCTTCCAATCAAGTGAATTCAATAAAAATGGCAACTCTTCCAGCACCCATAGACTGCAAAGTCCAGGGGAAAAGATGATGACTTCCAGGTCCAAAGAACACCCTGGATTCTCAGAAGAATCCTTGAGAACAGACAGAACCTGAGAGTCCTTACAGCCAGGAGCTATGGCATAAGATCTGGAGGTGCATAGGAGGAGATTGCATCTTGGGGGATGTAGGAATCGCTCACATCCCCAAACTACACTTGGCTAAAACCCTTCTGGAGTAGATGTTTATAAGATTGTTTTGAGATAATTTATATGTAGTAACCTAGTGCAGTGCACAGAGAAGGCACTTGGTAGCCAGGCTGGGCTACAGAAGACAGCAAGAACAAACAATCTCCAAATCTCAATGACTTAGCAAAGTCCCATACGGGTGAGACAGTCTTCTTAAAGTCATTCTTCCCACAATGACTCAAGGACCAGAGGTATGTTCACCTTTCAACTTTGATATCCCAACCTTCTTCATTTCCTGCAGTATGGAACAGCAAGACAGTGTAGAGTTCACACCTGTCTTTAACAGCTTTGGACTGCACAAAGTACTTCCACTCTCACGCTGTTGGTCTGGCTGCAGCCCAACCCAGCTGCAGAGGGAGCCCGGCAATGCAGGGGAGGATTCCTCATCCCTACCTACTCGGCAAATGCTCCTGCTCTTTCCTTCTCCTAAGGCAAGGACTGAAGCAAGGAAGAGGATTGGAAGGTCCAAGTGGGAGACAGGAGGGTCAAAGCTGGGTATGATGGAATTGGAGCAGGAGACCCAGTCTAGCTAGATCAACCTTTGCCTCCAAGATCTAGGGTCTTTTCTCCATTTCTCTGCATGTGGAATGCATTTTCTCTCTCTGTATACTACTTATTGGGAAACGCTGCTGTTGTTATGTTGAGGATGGTTAAAGTAATTTACTATGTCACAGGCTGAGCCCTTTACTGACTGTTACCACCCAGGAGCCATTTGGCGGGGATGTCTGAGAGGGTGGAACAAGCCATGCCCTGGCTGTGCAGGACCCTGTGGAGCCCACATCCGGGGAACTTTCCAACGGCCCCAACCTGAAGAAACAAAACCTTCCCAAGCCGATATCATTGTCTCTCTCCTAGGCTGGGCCTGTCGATGAGTTTCTATATCCTCCCAGCATCGAGATCTTATCAAAGCAGATTAAAAATGAGAATGGGCCCATAAAACATGCATTACAGGCACTAGAAGCCTCGTAAAATCAGATAAATGCTCTGCTCCAGAGAACCCTAGATGGAGTTTACACCTCTCTCCATCCGCATAATAGAATCATCAATGGCAGATAATTGAAGTTAAAAAAAAAATCAGTAACTTGTAAAGTTCTACTCAGTGGATTGATAGTTTGGCCTCATGGATTGCCTGGAGGAAAAGCAGATTATGCCAGAGACATCCGGCTTTCCTTGTCTCCAAATAGTTTTTCCATGTTTTCCATGAGGCTTAGAGAAAAAGCATAGAAAAAAATCAGAAAGAAATCATATGGGCTGCTCTCTCTTTCTACTTGGTTCCATCTCCTGTCCCCTGGTCTAGGCTGATAGGTACCTGAGTCCCCTGGTCTAGGCCAAAAGGTTTCAGTTCTGTTAGATACCAGGCTTGCCATGAATCTACCTCCAGGATTTTAGACACTTTACTGCGAGTCATCCTTATGTGGAAGAAGGGAGAGCTGGCAAGCATATGTCAGAACTTCTGTCCCTGCAGCCTCTGCTGCCCCCCAGCTGGGGAAGTTACCCACACATTTCAGCTCATCCTGGCCTTCCTGCTCTTTGTCAGGGAGGATTGAAGGTGCTGGAATTGAGTAACGAGCCTCATTCTTGGCGTGCTCAGAACTTGGCCAAGCTTGTGCCTCAAGTTTGGCAAGTGGTTCTGCTCTGGGTACACCCAAGCTCTTGAATCAATACTGTGTCCTCTGAGAATAGGGACTGTCCCAGAGTGGAATCCTGCCTAGGCTTACCCCAGTCCAGCTGCTGGAACCTTCCCCGAGTCCACCCCTGTGCCACCAACACTCACTTTCTGGAAGACAGGCCTTATTCCTGCTGTTGGAATCCTTCCATCAACCACCGGCTCTGTGCTTACCCTAGGCCCTGACCCGACCTAGTTTGGTGCCCTTCACCCTACAGAGCTCTGAGCCCCCAGGATGGCAGAGACCAAGAGAGAAGGAAGGCACTTCCTATGAGGATTTTGGGTCTAGTTTCATGGCATTCCTTTGGGCCGAGTGTGGTAGTTCAGCCAACAGAGGTATCAGCCCAAGTTTCCTCTGCCAGGCTGCAAGAAGACACACATTCTGTTGTTTGAGGCCTCCTCACCACACCTCCAGAGCCCTGACTGTGGAGATGAGCTGACCTTTCTTCTCACTAGAGCCTTTGTTCTCTCCCAGACTGAAAGCTTGGACAGGGTCTGTACTGGGCCATCTAACTATAACCACAGTCTTCAGCTTGGCCCCTGGTCCTGCAGTGCCACATGCAGACCAGTGATTTATCTCTAGTTACACTTTATTGTCACTGCTACCATGGACATCTGTGTCCTGGCTAAACTACAGGAATGTGGAGGGCACAAAGGCCAGACTTGACTTATCGCAGTTACCTTCAATGTCCTGCACAATGCCTGGCACATAGTATTGTCCTGTACAATACCTGGCACATAGTTTATGCTCAATAAATATTTGCGGAGTGAATAAATGTATTGAATTGTGTCTGCTTAGTCCAATTCTAAGCAGACAAGAACTTTTGCAGAGCGTTGTGGCTCTTTCCCCATATATGGCGTGGAGAGACACACTGATTCTGTGACCTCCTGGGATGGGCCTTACAGCACAACCGAGACAGAATAAATGTCTGGCTGTTCTGTTTTGACTGGTGACAAGAGTTGCAAGCTGATTAATACATTTAAAGTGGTGATCAATTTGTCTTATTCACATCCTCTTATCCTGATTGTAATGAGTAGATCTTTTAACATAATGAAAACTGCATATTTCACTCAAATTCGCAGTTTTGCATTCCAGAGGAGATGAAATGCTGTTCTTTATTTAATGTTAAAATGAGGTGCAAGCTCTTGCCTTGAGAGGTCAGGGAAGGTGACAAATTGCCTCTTTTCCTTGAAGGCCAGCGTGTGACATCACCTAAAAACCTTTGAATTTAACTAAGCAAATTGGTTGCCAGCACTATGGAAGGAGGAGGCCTGTCTACCTCTTTTCTGATTTATAGGTGGTCTATAAATCAGCCCAGACCGGAGATTGTCTAACTTTAACTTGAATCTTCCTCCATGATAGAGAGCTCATTAATGTTTGTTTTGTTTGTCAAAGCCACCACCTGTAAAAGTAATTCTTACATTGATCCAAAAGTGAGCTCCCTGTCATTGCAATTTCAGAGGACTTACCTTTTTCTGTCCCTTCTCTTCCACCATGCTTTTCTTCCTTTTTATGACTTACTATTTGTTTTCCCTAAAAGTAACTAATATCATAATAACTTCTTACAATTGGGCAAAGGCTTCAAGCTTTCCTTGTGCTTTTTACACAGCCTTGCAGAGTGGGGTGGGCAGTTTCCTGTGGATTCTTTGGCCGGGCTGCTTATCCTGGAACAGCCGTCCTGAAAGTGGCCTCTGAGCCTGACACCTTTCTGCTTCATTCAGGGTCGGCACCCTGAGCCTTGTTTGACACATGGTGGGCTCTCGGTTAGTGGTCGCTGAATGAATGTCTGCAGAAATTAAGGGTGGTGCCTGAAAGGCATTTTATTAAACATGTTCTTGGACCCATGGCTGTGATTGGTTGCGTAACGGGCATCTGTCCACTGCAGCCGCACAGAAGGGTGAGGTAGAAATGGGACAAAAAGAGATATTCACTCTGTCTTCTGTGGTTGAATCTGTGTTAGGGAAGCTCAGGAGCTGTGAGGTGGCTGAACTTTTGCCATTGACTAAAGAAGTGAGGGAAACCTGACAACAGAAAAAGACAAGCAGAGATGCGAGGCAGAGAGGTGCAGAGGGCTCTGCAGCCCTGGGTCCCAGTGGTTCCCAAGGCCCAGCCATGTCCCTGTGCAGGGCTCTGGGAGATGACCTGGCCTCTTTACCCAAATTCCCCTTATTGCTCAAGCCAACTCAGAATAGTTTCTTTACTAGCAACCACACATGTCCAACTCAATACAGGTAGACACGAAGACGTCTGTTTCTTAGCCTTCAAAGGGAGGCTCAAGGGGGTAAGAAACTCCCCCCAGACTATACAAACAGGAGAGGCAGAGTCAGGGCCACAGTCAGTTTTCCAACTGAGTCCTAACCCAGTGCCCTCCACTCTGCACTTTGTTCTGTGCAATCACTGACGCGCGTCGCTGTCCTTTGCTTGTGCCTTCCCTCCCCCCGTATCTGTATCTCGCTTTTAACAAAAGAAAAGAGTCACTTCTGGATCAGCCAGATGTAGCAGAGCAGTGGGAACCCAAACCAAGAGGAATTCACTCTCCATAAATTATGCTTTAATAGATGTCAATTATTAATTCCTAAATAAATATTTGTTAATATTCAAAAGAGTTTGCCTACTAAGAAAAACTCAGGCTACACAGAATAATTAGTGCTTCTCACTGTGTGATGACTGCGGCCTGTAATGATGTTTTTCCCCGTTCTGCATCTTTATTTGTTCTGATGCGTGAATGTCTGAGTGTGTTGGGTTTCCTGGGGGGGGGGGGGGGGTTACTGGGCCACCTCTGAGCAGTTTTGGTTCGAGGTGTGTGCACAGAAAGGACGCAGGGAGCTGAAGACTCCCACGGCAAGGCCTGTACTGGCCTGTGGGTCTTTTACTTTCTTTTTTGTGAAAAACTAAAGCTGTCATGTGTCTAATGAAAGGAAATTAATGATCTAGCTACCAACTGGGGGGAAATTGCCATTCTATTGAGCAAAGATCCTATGTTTTGAGCACTGTACTAGGGCTTGGTTAGCAGGCAGGTTGGGGGTGAATAGAAAACAGAATAGATGCATCGCCAGGTTGCAAAGATTGTGCGGACTAGTACGAGAGAGCTTCTGGGTAAGTTCTTAGCCCAGAGAAAAGTGAAATTAATACACAAGAAAGAGTTTGACGAAATGCCAGAGAGACTTGGAGAATCCAGAAACCACATTAAATTGGGGGGTAAGGGAAGGGAGAGATTCACGAAGGAAGTAGAATTTGAAACAGAGCTTGAAGAATGGACAGGATTTTGATGGGCAAAGACAACCTTACATCTGAGTTTTGAGTGGGAATTTTCATTTTTTTATCCATTTGGAATGCATTCGTTTGCAGCAACCAATAGGTGTCAGCTAGCCCAGTCACGATGTTAGGGATATTACAAAAATAAAATTAAACAATGACAAAAACCTGTTAACTTAAAGTTTGAGGTCCAGTGGTATAAAATAGTAACAGATATAATGTCACCTAATAAAGTCACACATAATATAAAAATAGTTGCAATACTGTGAGGTGTGAAGAGACATGACTCCAATGGAACGGTCACCTCCACTGAGGGGTGGGAGAGTGTCAGAGAAAGCTTCAAGTGATCAGGACTCATGATCTGGATCTTGAAGGAGTCATTCATTCAATTATTCATTCACTGCAAATACTCCCTGAGCACCTGCATGCGCCTCACACTGTGTGTGTCGGGATCGTACAGTGAAAAAAAAAAAACCACATGTCTGTTCTCATGGTGTTTATATCCTAAGAGTTTGGCAGATTAAGGGGGGAAGGCCATTCCTCTTGGAGAGAATCAAATAGGCAAGTTGGAGAGAGCCATGATGTCCTGGGTGTGGTTATGGCTAAAGGTGCACAGCTTGTCAGGAGGTGAGACTGGACACAAAACCAGGGGTCCCATTTTGAAGGAACCTGAAAGCTAGCTAAACACATAGACCTTTATCTGGAGCCAAGAGGAAGGCTAAAGCAGGGTTTAAGGAAGGTGATATTGAGGCCTCGGTGGAAGCTGGATTGTAGGAATTTGAGCCTGAAGGTAAATAGAACAGTTAGGGAGCAATTGCAGTAGCCCAGGACACTCTTGATGACAGCCTGAAGCAGGTGGTGGGGATGGAGAAAGTTGTGTTTGAATTGTAGAGTGGCTCTCAGCCTTGTGAGTATGCAGGTGTGTCTAAGCTCTTTGAGAATCTAATGAAATTCTGAGTCCGGGAAAATGCTTATTAGCCACCTACACATATTATTTTGAAACCAACTTCATAGGGCCTAAGGCATTATTTCCAGATGAAGAACCCGTAAATCATAGGAAGCAGTTGGAGTGCAGACCAGAAGATGAGCACAGAAAACGGCTACAGCAATGGTTTGGACACGGATCGGGCGCTATTGCAGTGGCCCTCTCTGAACCCCTCTTCTCAAGCCCTCCTTCTAACTGTGCAGTGCCCTATCCCTGTGGTGGCTCCCAGGACCCTTCAACTACACTATGAACTTTGCCTATCATTGCTCCTAGACCAGGCTTGTGCCTGTCCTGTCACTCAGACACCTACCTGAACCAGTGAACAAGGATATAAGTTCCTTCTTGCCTTTTCCATTCTGGGGGAGAGTTAGAATATTTTGTCAGTGGTGCCAAGACCTCACGGTCCAGATCAAAGAGCACCTGCCTCCTTATAGATGCCAGAGTACTAGGGGTGGGAGGGCCTCCAACATCAACCAATCCCATTCCTTCCTTGAACAGATGAGAGTTTAAGAGGGGAAGACAATTTTCCAAGACCACACAGAGTAAAGGGGTGATCTGGAGCCAGAGCTCCCACCTGCTAATAAAAGGCCCTTTGCCCCACAGGAAACCATGGCTCCCTTCTTTATGCTTTATTAGTGTGCTTCATTAATGGTGCCGGTCATACCTATGACCCGCACGAGGTCAGAAGACAAGAAGCTCTGCGAGTGTGTCCACACCTGGGGCAGGAGAGTGCTGAGTGTGCACTGAGGGAGAAGGGGCTGGCTGCCCTGAGCATTCCCAGTTTTCTCTGCCCAGCTCACCATCCCATGCAGGGAAATAGCAGTCTGGGGCCGAGATGCCTCCACAGTACCACCAGTACCACCAGCATGAAGGGTTCCCACACTGTCCCCAGGAAGCACACTTTCCTGCCTTTCCTCTTGGCGGTGCGTCCCCTGCTCACACTAAGCAGTGCTGTGGGAAAAGCTGGGGCCTGGGAAGGTTAAGTTAGTGGCGGGAGAAAAAGGCAGAGCCTGAGTTTGACCTTTATTGTGGCCCAGGGCTACATAATTTTCTACATATTATATTTCCACATAAACCAGCACAGGAATCTTTAAGGGTCATTCAGAACTAAAGGCAGAAAGAGCAGCAAGCACAAGAGGACAGAGATGGACGTCCCCAGCCTATGCCTGGTGGGCTGGCTGTTCCAGGGGCTATCAGATAACATAGCAAGAATCCTGCCTGCTGGACTGAGTGAGTGACTCACAGTCTCAGGGCCCTGGCCCCACTTGAGGGATCTCATGGGTTCATGGGTAGTTGTGCTGGTGGGCAGGGGCCAGTGACAGAAGTGAGATCCAGAGAGATGGGATCTGGGTCCAAATCACAGTGAGATGTGGCTTTAGGTTGTCTCAGGTACTCCCAGTGACTTTGAGTCTGGATTATGGACATGAAGAATGAGGATTGGGAGAGACATTGTCCTGGAGTTAGATATTGACTTCTCCCACAGTGGACATTTGGAAGCTTGCATTTCCTCATTTTCCCCATCCATCAGAAAGGGATAATAACAAGATCCACCTTGATGCTGAGTTGGGGAGTGAGGGAGATAAGGCCCGTGGAGCAGTTGGCAGACAGCCTGTATTAGTTAAGGATCAAAAAACTACCAAGGTGCATCTAGGCACTGGAGTGCAGGAGTGCAGGCCCTTCTGAAGCCACCTGCTGTTGTCTTTGCCCAACAGCTTTCTGAATCATTCTGCAGCTTTCTTTTTCAACGTCAATGTTTTAAGAAAGGATCATACACACATACTAAAGTGTGTAAATAAGCCAGGCACGGTAGCTCAGGCCCGTAATCCTAGCACTCCGGGAGGCCAAGGCAGGTGGATCACCTGAGCTCAGGAGTTCAAGACCAGCGTGAGGAAGAGCAACACCCCCACTCTACTAAAAATAGTAAAAATAGCCAGGCATTATGGTGGGCACCTTGTAGTCCTGCTACTGGGGAGGCTGAGGCAAGAGGATCACTCTCACACAAGAGTTTGAGGTTGCTGTGAGCTATGACGCCGTAGCACTCTACACAGGGTAACAGAGTGAGACTCTGTCTCAAAAAAAAGAAAAAGAATAAAAGAGAGAAAAGAAAGAGAGAAAGAAAGAAAGAAAGAGAGAGAGAGAGAGAGAGAAAGAAAGGAAGAAAGAAAGAAAAAAAGAGAGAGAGAAAAGTGTGTGAATCATTCATTATAGTTAGGGTTTTCTCAAAGTGAACATGCCCATGAAACTTTCAGATCAAGAAAGTGTCCTGTGCGTCTTTTAGGGCAATACCTATTCTCCTTTGGCTCGGATAACCTCTTTCTAACTCCTGACACCATGGGATAAGTAGTATTTGCTCTTGAATTTTATGTAAGTGGATTTGTATAATATATGCCTTTTTATGTTTGGCTTCTTTCAATCAGAATTGTGTTCATGAAATCCATCCAAGTTGTTGCATGGAGTTGTAATTTATTTATTCCCATAACACACACTATTCTATTACATGAACAAACCACAATTTATTTACCCATTTCATGCTTGATGGGGTTTTGTGTAGTGTCCAGTTTTTGACTATAACAAATAGTGCTGGTAGATCATTCTTGTACATGACTTTTGATGAGCATATGGATGTGTTTCTGTTGGTTACATATTAGGGTTGAATGAAATTAAATTGATCTTCATATAGATTAAAAAGTCAAATACTGGCAATTTCATATGGGTCAAGCTAATAAGTAAATGTAGAAATAGGTTATGAAGCATGTGCATTCAATTTTAGTAGATACTGACAGTTTCCCAAAGTGGTTGTGCCAATAGACACTCCGACCAACAGTATGTCAGAGTTTCAATGTCTACTTCTTATAAACAAAGGCTACCCAGGTCTCTCTGTGGCGCTTCCTCTATCCACATCTTCTGTTCTTAGGGACCCTTTTGTGTCATAAATTCACAGTATTCTGAGTTGATTTTCCTCTTGGGAAGATCTTTTTGATAGTTCTAACCCTGACTGAGCCATGTTTTAGTGGATGAAGATTGTGATTCTGCATAGGACTGGTGTAAACATGCAGAAGGAATCAAACTGTGAGGACAAAGAACAGAGGGCATTCTCCCTCCAGTGATAACCATGAAGAACCTAAATTCGATTGGTATTAAGAAGGGTGACATCTCCTCATACCAAGGGTTTTCAGTCTGTTCCCAGACAGGAAATGAGAAGTAAGAGGATAGGAGATAAGGCTTTCCCTCCTGCCCAGCACCAAAGAAGCGAGATACTTCCGGGATGTCGGTGTTGAGAGACTCCATCTGCCAAATACAGACAGAATGGGAGGTCTTTGTCCCCGGGCTTCCATGCCTTCGGGCCTGGAACAACTAATTTGTCTTTTAGCCACACTAAGCTGAGTGCCTAGGGCCCACAGACATTCATTGGCTCTTGAAAATGCTTTAATTCTCTTAAAATCAGAAAATGATAAGACTCTGTGGGTCAAAGAAAATGTTTTTATTTATAGTACTAATATAGCCTTCTGTATCAATGTAGTCGTAAAACAGTTTTAACACAGATACATGTTTGTGTTTATTTGTTCATTCACTTATGTATAAAAATGAAGAAAGGAGCCCATAAAGGAAAAGGTGCTAGGGCTGCTAAGTCACAGAGTGTTCCTGGGACCTGAGTCAGAGAATCAGCAGCACTCCCTGCAAAGTGGATTATCCCAATTTGTGGCACTCTCTGGCCTTAGTTTCTCCTTAGGAATATCTTTTTTACAGTTCCTGGTCTCAGCCATGCCTCAGGGTATAAAGAAAAGAGAACCATGTCTACATTTGAACCAGAGAGTAAAAGGGAAACAATGGAAAGTTCTTCATTTTACTTTCTCACTAGGCATAGAGTGGGTTCCTTAAACCTACCTCCAAAGTCAGCATGAAAACAGAATCTTAGACAGCATGTAAATGACACCCTAGGGCGTAAGGGGCAGGGAGGTCTCTGGTGAGCACAGGATTGCGTTCTGCAGCTTGCAAGAGAATCCCCATATAGGCATCTGGACCTTGTCATGGCCAGACCTCAAGCCTCTTTCGTTCCTGTTGGTTTCCTCCTGTTCTTCTTTCTCCCAACTTGGCCTACCAAGAGACTAATTTAGTGTCTGGAATCCAAAACATCAAGATCTTATGTCTTCCAAACATGTCTCCGTTGGGCTGGCCTTCAAGGAAATATCAAATGATGAATAGCTGTTCACTGGTTGAAGGCATTTGGAAAGGACGAGCTATTTAAAACTCTGTGAAGAGCAACGAGATTAGGGATATATCTTATATCAACTAGTGTGGTGGCGGGGATAAAAGAATAATTTTGCAAAATACAAATTATTTAAAATATGAGCAACAGGGACCTGCTCTACTTAATATATATACATTTATATTTGAATTAGAGAGGGAAATGGATGAGGAAAGAAGAGAGCAGAGGGTTGGCTACAGACTCAGGAAACCAGTGTTCTAGATGGAGCTTTGCCACAAATTGCTATGTGATCCATTAAAAAGCACCCAACTTCTCAGAAGCTAAGTTCCTACATCTGCAAAAGAGGTGACCAGATAATCCCGAAGGTCTTTTTTTAACTTTCAAATTTTAGCACATAGTAGGTTCTCCTTTAGTAAGTACTGAAGGACTGAGTGATTATAACTAGACCAGCATCCTTCACATGTACAATCTGGCTACAGAGGTGGTGAGCTCACCAACAATGGTAATGAGCCTGGGAAGCTGAGCCCAGCTGTAGATAGCATTTGTACTGCCATAAAAATAGCATAACAAGATTATATTGAAATATCCCACTATTTAACTTAATAATTTAAATGTTTGCCTAATGAGGTGGACTTGATTGAATTAGAGCATTCACAATTAATTTTGATAGATCATTTTACACATTGGAGGTGCATTCTTCTGAACCAGGAGGTGGAACGGAAGTGCAAAATGTTTACGTTCAAACGAGCATGTGATTTTGCAGAAAACATTAATCCCAGATCATGCACACTAAGTCAATTTCAGAAATGGCTTCTAGATATATTATTAGAAATTGCTCTTCAAATATAAAAAGCTTGTAATAGAGTTCTGTCCATTTTTCCTTTGGCTGATGGAAGTTGTTTTATAAATATGCCTATGATATGATGTTTTCTTCATCCAAGCCTTTTGGTACTAATTGCAACTTTTTAAACACTGTAAGTAGTAGCTGTCATGAACACTTTGAATCCTATTACAAATATGTATTTCTGAACAATTTCACATTTAAGGGCACATTCTATCTTTGACTATTTTTTTTGACTATGTTTTCCCCAATTTTTTCCTGAGGAACATTTGAATTGAAAACTGTGGATGCCCCTTTTTTGGTTAAGGACATAATTTTATTATGTAACAGGAAAATGGCTCCATCCTCCTCCTACATCCTCTCAAGAATCAAAGAGCTGGGAGTGATCACATCTTCCCTCAGAGGCAGGAATGAGCAAAGGCAAAGGGCCTCTGAAAAGTCAGGCTGAAATCAGGCCGTGAAATTCACCCCAGAGTTTCAGGAAAAACATGTTCCTCAACACCATTGCTGTCAGATCAGAACTGCATCTCTATTTTCTATCAGAAAATACCTGATGTAGCGTGTCCATGTGCAAGATGCTTCTTGAAGAATTATTTGGGTCTCAGTCTCCTCCTCTGAAAAATGGGACTAAATCTCCCATACCTAAAGCCAGTGAGGTTACAGTTCCTATATGTAGCAATGTTTTATGAGCGAACACACAAAGATAGAAATACTAGTTTGGGACCAACTAACCATGGGTCAAAGCCTGGCTCTGCCCTTGTTAGCTGGTCATCTTGGGGAAGCCAATGACCCTTCCTGAGACTCAAATGCATCCTTTGATAAATGGGAGCAGTCACACCTAATTGAAAGTGTTATTCAAATGAAATGCCAAATCCCTAATATATGATAACAGCTAAACAAAGTATAATTTCCTCCCCTCCATTTCCAGTCTCCTTTTCTGGAAGAAAAGCAGTCCTAAATTCAAGATGCTATTGCCACATTAGTTTCTACATGTGCTCCCAAAAAGTCTGTGATTCTTAGCAGATAGACACCCTGTCCTTGGGGGGTACAAATGAGGTGTACTTTGTAGGCTCTAAGCCACTTTTGTTGGCAGAAGCACCTGAGTTTGCCTCTTCCTCCTCCTCTGAGGTCCAGACTCTATAATGAGACTTCGTTAAACTCATCCAGTGTGAAGGTTCAATGACCTTCATGATAAAATCCAAGTGCTTTTGCATGGGGCTACGATTTGAACATGTCTCCCCAAAATTTCGTGTGTTGGAACTTTAACTCCTAATGCAGCAGAATTGGGAACCTTTAAATGTGATTGGATCACAAGGGCGGAGTCCTCCCAAGTGGATTAATGCCATTATCATGGATTGTAAAAAGCAGTGTCTTTTGCTCGTGCTTACTTGCCCTTCTGCCTTTCTGCGATGGGATGACGCAGCAGCTTTTCAAGGTTTCAGTTACCCATGCTAAATCATGGTCCGAAAATATTAAATGGAAAATTCCAGAAATAAACAATTCCTAAGTTTTAAATTGCATGCCATTCTGAGTAGCATGATGAAATCTTGGTCCTGCCCGGGACATGAATCATCCTTTGTCCAGGGTATCTACGCCATATGTGCTACCTGCCCACTAGTCACTTAACAGCCATCTGGGTTATCAGATCAGCTGTCACAGTGCTCGTGTTCAAGTAACCCTCATTTTCCTCATAGAACAGTACAATGTAAGATATTTTCAGAGAGGAAAAAAGTGAGACCACAGGCACATGACTTTTCTTACAGTATTATGTATTGTGATGCTTCTGCTTTTTTATTAGTTGGTGCTAATCTCTTCCTGTGCCTAGTTTCTAAATTAAACTTTATCGTGGGTATGTTTGTATATAATGCATGGTTTCAGGTATCTGCTGGGGGACTTGAAACGTGTTCCACAAGGAGAAGGGGGACTATTGTATTCTGAACATACTCTCTCCAACCCCAGGCCCTTTGCTGGGATGTCTTATCCTTTAGTTGGAAAAGGTCTTCTAGTTCAAGATCCAGCTTAAATGCCTCTTCCACCCTTATAGATATAGCCACCATGAGTAATTCTGGTCATCTTTCGGTTTGTAATTTGTTCTTGGTAAAGATGTTATGTTGTGATTTTAAGGTGTCACAGCTTCCTCAGAAAACTGCTATGTCTTTTCATCTCTGAGTCCCCAGGATCCTCAGAAAACAGACTGATCATACAGCTCTTACAATTTTTCCCGACAATCTTATTAAAATAGGCACTATTACTAATTCATATTGCACATGCGGAAACTGAGGTCCAGAGACACTAAGTAACTCCTCTAGAGTCACACAGAAGAGGGACTGAATCTGGAGAATCCCACTTCCAAGTCTGTGCTCTTTCCACTGCTTTATAATCCTCTCTATGATGTCCTTTAATCTTCCAAACAACTCAAGAAGCAGGCAGGGAGCACCTCTTCACAGGAGGGGAAACTGAGGCATCGGCAGGAATGGTCACTTCCCCGGGCTTCACGAGTAGTCATTTGGGGAGCTGACTAAAGTTCTGGCTTCTGATTCTGAATTAACGTCTCTGTACAACTGCAGGCTCCCGTCATAGACCCACTGACTCACCTGAGAGCAACTGCCTCAGGAAAGGTGGGGCCCAGGCTGTTACAATGCCTGACAAATTCATGTGCCTCTCGGGGCCCTTCTGAGCTTCCTTACCACAGAGGTGATGAGTAAATGACAAGGGGCATCTCTGCTCCCAAGAGATTCTAGTCACGCGAACTCCTCCAATTAAGGCTGGAACAATGTCATCTCCTGAAATAGCATTTTAATGAGTGATGGTTCTGGGATAAATTGTTATCTCGTGATCCCTCGTTAGAGTGCTTAATTAGATCCATCATAAAACATACTGATCGATGGCACTGAACAGGTCTGCAGGACATTCACCATCCGCTGCAACATTCCTGCTCACTCCCTGGCAGAGCGGGGTGGGATTGGTCCCCAGGCTCTGAGAGCTGCTGGGGCGCAGGCACCTGGACTCCAGGACACCATTCCCCTGGTTCTTCCTTCCCTCCTTTTCTTGTGCCTTTTACAAATATATGTTTAGTACTGACCATGTGCCAGGCACTGTGCTAACCTCTCCTGCTTAACTCAGCTTGTCAAGAATAGGTGTTATTTCTCTGTTTTGCAAATGGTAAAACCAAGCCTTAGAACTCCCAAATGATGCATCCCCAGCCAGCCGGGTTATCTTTCAGGCAATTTCTGGGGGAGTGGCTGCCATCAAAAGAACAAAGGAAGAATGAAGGGAAAAGTGGACTTCATTAAGCTTCTGATCCATGTTAGAGACTCTCTGCTGGGAGAGAGATATATAATCCATATTATATATATAATATAATAATAATATATAATACATTTTGTAAAAATTATATAACATATAATATGGATTTTTTATATATGGAGAGGTATGATGTGTATAGATATATGTATGTATGTGTGTGTGTGAATATATATATGTATATAATTTAGCCTTCATATCAATGCCCAGGCCAGGAGAATTTTAATCTTCACTTTATGATTGAGGAAATTCAATCTCAGAATTGTTATTTGCTCAAAGTAATATAGCCGGTGAGTAGCAGAGCTAGAACTAGAACATGGCTTTGAGGAACTTCAAATCCAGACAGATGTGGGTTAAAACTCTAGTCATATTATATACACACTATATAGTTCTGGGAAAATTACACAAACCTTCTGACTCTTCACCTATAATACCGAGGTAATTTGAGACATCATAACACAGTTACTGTGAGGATTCCATGAAATCATGTCTACGATATGTCTTAGTAGGATCTGACTAAGTAAAAGTGTTCAGTAAATATTTTCATTGAACACCCCAACTGTTTCCACCTGGAAAGAGATTACTTACTTCCTCATCTATAAAATGGGTATAGTAATTCTTCCCTGAAACAATTCATAGGGAAGCATTTTGTAAAAAGTAAAGCATTCAAACTACATTTACTGATCAACTTCTGAGAACCTGTGCATTGGCAAAAAGCTTGGAGTCACCACCTATTTTATAGACTAATTTTTTAAAATTACTGTTTAATTATTATTAAAATAATACATTAGCACAAAATGGTGATGGGATGGGCAGGTAGATCCAGAGAAAAAGGTGGTGGGGTAATAAGATCAGAGTACTGAGATTTCAAGGAAAGGCAGGGCTTACTGTGCTGGCCCAAGAAGTGAGCCCCAAAGTCTCACCAATGAAGCATGACTGTAATGATTCAATGTGGTGGGCTCAGCAAGGCATTCGTGCTGTGTGCCTGTATCTGTATTCTGTGTGTGCTGGGCCTAATGCACACAGGATCACAGAACTTCTTCATGAAAGAGAAAGGACTCTGGAGACTCATCCGCAGATGGTTCCAGTAGGGGTGTGTGTGTTGTGTGTGTGTTTTATTTTTGTAATTTCTGTTTGTGTATTGAGGCCAGTTTTCATGAGAGGGTGACTTTTTTCACCTGTGTGCACTTGGAGATTTTTTTCCTTTTTTATTACAGTAAATGTAGCTTGAAAGCTGGGGATAGCAGAGCTTTTCCCCGGAACACAGATCACATCACATAATTTTTCTTTCAGAGAAAATGCTACAAAATAACCTGCAGATGGTGAGTCTCTATCTTTCTCCCTCCCTCCTTCCCTCCCTCCCTTTCTGTCTCTGTCTCTCAGTCTCTGTCTGTCTCTGTCTCCATGTCTCTCTGCCTCTGAGGCCCTATTTATAGCTTAAAATGCTTTCATATTTTCACACTTAGCATATAAGATGCCCCCATATTACATAAAATAGCGCGCATTCGGGTTTGTAATTAGATCAGGGCTTCATCTCAAGTTTCACACATAATAATGCTGGACATTATTCCTTCTTCTCTGCTCCTACCCACAACTACTGCCAGGCTTGGGGGTCCTGCCCTAACCGTTTTCCGGGTATCGTTTTTACAAACTCCTAATGACAATCCTCAGACCTGGCTGCGCCCTGCTCCCAGCTCCCTGTTTAATCCTCTCCTGTAGCCTCCGCAGTGGGTTCAGCCTCTTCCGTGGTTCAGGGTTCTTCAGCAGCAGCGGCTCCGAGCGATCCAAACCTCCTCTCTGTGGCGGAGCTGGCACAATCTCTCTGTTAGTGAAGCCATCAGAATTTCTGAACACAGTCACAAAATTCATATTTCCAAACTTCCCGGTACAAACGCTACTTAGAGGAAAGGAAGAACGAGGTTTCTTTTTTCTAGAATAAGGAGACACAATTATTTTATGTATTTTTTTTTTTTTTTAAGGACGGAGGAATCAAGATTCATTTCTAACCAATCTGGACATGTGTTTGAGAATATTGTTGAGAACAATTAGGGACGTATGAGTGAGGGGTTTATTTCTCACTTGCTTGTCAGGTCAGAAGACAATCTGTTTATTTTCCTGCTACAATTTTATTCAATAAACTGAAAGGATGGGAGCTGAGTAAGAGGGTATGAACAGGATGTGTGCTATCAATTTGTCAAATAAATAATCGTGCTTGGAAACAACAGATTTTATTAATTAGACAGGATGGTGTATTATTACCATTAAAGTGTTATATTGCATTAATTTTTATATTTTACTCGGCTACTAATTACTGTAAAAGATTTCGGGAACGAAGCAAAATAAAATCATGCAGCATTATACATAATGTAAAGATAGCGTGAATTAATTTGTCCGCTCTCCCGCCCGCCGCCGGAGAGGAAGAGGCACGGGCGGGCTGTACCGGAGCTCCGCACCGGCGCTCGCAGCTCCCGCCTGGTTGGGGGAGGCCGCGGAGAGGACCTGGGGTTCAAGACCCGTGGCTGAGCCAGGAACGTGGTTTGCACCTTTAGGCTAATCACCTCCCCGAGGCCTCTGTTTCCTCCTCTGTCAATGTAAACATTGCTTCTCTGCGGGCCTCCCAGCGTGTTTGTATAAGAGGGAAGGAATTCTCCGGAGTTAAGGTGCTTTCAAACGGCAGGGGTGGTGAGAAGGGGCTGAGACCCGGCAGACACATCTGGGGCGTCCAGCGCTCGGCCCTCGCGGGGGCAGCTCGGATCAGACTCTGCTGGGAGACTGCCCGTCGTTAGGGTTTGGGGAGGGAATTGGGCCGTTCCAAGGCCACGCAGAGGTCATCGCAGTCCTTCCCCTCACTGGACACTGCCTTAGAGTCGGGGCAATGCAGCCCAGGACCACACCGCGGCCGAGCCCAGAACTCCTGGCTGTTGAGGCAGACCGAAGTCAGTCCCCTAAAGCCGGGCGTTTTCCCCAGGGGGCCTCGCTGGGGACTGGCACCGGGAGACAGCGCGGACTGTTCTCAGACGGGACCGGGTTTAATCCCTCACAGACACGCACAGCGTTGTGGCCACGGCCAAGTTCCTTAACCTCTCTGAACGACAGTTTCTTCCGTTTTTTGTAAAGGTGCTTTATCAGGAAGCAAATTCCCACGCTGGACACATTCTGGCTATGGAGGGTGGCCAGGGTCCCCAGGCTCCACGCGACAGCACAGCCACACGGGTACCGGAAGCCCCAGCGGAACCCGCCTGTCCAGCTCCTCACAGCGGCGGCCTCGCGGGTCCTCGCTGACCTCCGTTCGGGCCGGAGTCGGCCAGGCCCGGGGCGTCCCCCATACCCCATCCCCGGGGCGCGGTTCTCCCCGGCGCTGCGGCCCAAGCCCAGCCACGTTTTTCTCCCGGCTGGGTCTCCGCAGCCAGGGCCTGGGGAGGGCCCACATTTCTCACGACCCACTGCCACCTACTGTCCCCTTCTGGGAACTGCAGGCCCGCTTCTGGGAAGCTGCCCGGGGAGAGGACAGATCCCCAGGAGGCGCTCAGGTGCCTCTGCCTGGAGCCTCGGTGGTGCCTGGTGTGCTCTGGTTACCTGTTGCAGTTGAGTGCCAGCGACTCAGCCCGGCACCCCGAATCCCTGGTGCTCTGGCATGCACCGTTCTTGGAGTGCTGGCCCCCTCGCTCCCCATCTGACTACAACCCCATTTAAATGTCTGAAAATCTTGCCTCTGGGTTTGGAGGGCTGTTTCTGGCTACTTAAACTGGGCTGACCTGATATAGGACTTGTGGAGACTATTGTCCCTGTTTCTAGTTTCCAAAGAATTAGAAGGTCACCTGCTCTGGAAATCTGACCTCATGCAGAGCCAGGAATGCCTTCCTTCAGCCTTCTCTGTACTCTCTAGATCCCTTATGCCACCCTCTCTTATGACACGCATCAGGCAATTCTGCAAAAGAACGTGGCCCCAAATCCTGGCCCCTCCACTCATTCGGTGGCCGACCTGCGGAATGTTCTTTAACTCTTTTGTGCCTAATTTTCTGCATCTTTAGGCCAGCAAAAATAGTAGTACTTTCCATATAGGGTTACCATGAGGATTAAACGAGTGAATATATGTAAAGGACTTAGAACAAGGCCTGGCACACATAAGTGCATCATAAGCGCATTATGCAAGCATCAGGAATTATCTCGGTCAGTATTATCTGTGTGCCACTTCTAATTGATTGTAGACCTCACAAGTACAGAAATCACTTCTGATTCAGCCATGAACCCTCAGCTACTTGCATGTGGAAGAAAGCAGTACACTTACCTATGCATTCATTTACTCTTTCATTCATTTAATAAATATCCTACCATGTGCCAGAGCCCTGTGCCCTGGAGTTAACAAGAGTGTGACTGAAGACAAAAGTCCTTCCCTTATGGAGCTTATATTGGTTTGGAGAAGGAAATAGACCAAATAGATGAGTAGATAAAATGGGTAAAGGTTATGATAAGTGCTAGGAAGAGAATGGCCAGGATCTCTGAAAGAAAATAATGAAGGAGGTGGGCAGGAGAGCTTCTGAGAAGGCTTCATTATTAAAAGTCTATGAAGAGGTGATAATTCAGTTGGAACATGGATGAAAAGGAGGAATCAGGTGGATGCCTGAGGTAAGGGGCAGGAGGGTGATGGAAATGGTCTGTATCTTGATCTAATCATGGTTGCATGAGTGCATGTACCTACTTGTCAAAATTCATCAAACTGCACTCTTAAAATGAGTGAATTTTATTGCATGCAAATTATGCTTTAATAGAACTAATTATAAAAATAAGATGGTAGCCAAATAAAAAATCAAGGGAGAGCTTGCCACTTATAGGGAAGAAGAGCTCATGCATAGACCCTGAAGCCCTTTGTCACCTTCTGGGAAGGCCTGGGGGGGCGGGTAGGGGTGAAGCACAGTAAAGAAGGAAATAAAAGAGGGAAGGTAGTGAGCAATCAGGTAGGGCCACAACATCCAGAACCTTGTGGGGTTAGGATCTTATTCTAAGTGTGATGAGCAGAAACAGTGTTGATTTTGCTATCCAAAGCCCTGAGCTATAGTCTGGACTTCCAATCTGTGTTGTCTTGTACAGATTGGAATTATACTCTTGTAAATATTTTTTACTCTGTAAAATAGGAATAATAATAATGATATGGAAGAATCTCATTGAAGTGGGCTGCAGCCAGGACAAACTATGGAGGCAGTCTGACACCGGGGGATATATATACGCATGTTTTGTTATTGGGTGGTCAAAAGATTGCTCATTGAAGCAAGGTAATGTGAGTCTGTATGGAGCAGAAACCTGTGACCTTTTGAAAAGCAGTTGGTGAGTGGGCAGGAGGAGGAGGAACGGGAAAGTTAGGACAGTGAGTCCTTCCGGATGTCCTTACCTATCCAACACTATTTTTGTTTTCAGTAGAAAATTCTTTTTCTTTGTCTTATAGCACATGTCACAGTTCCTAATTATGCATTTATATTCTGTATGTATTTGTTCAGTGTCTGACTTTCTGCAGACTGCAAAGTCCATGAGAACCAGGACCCTGTCTGTCTCCTAAACCACTATACCCCAGTATCTAGCACTTCGATTAGCACATAGGAGGCACTCAATAAATATTAATTGAATGAATGAATAACTATAACTATCCATTTATCCAAAGGGAAATCACTACTTCTGGTGCATTTCTGGTTCTTCCCTTACCCTTACCCACAGAGGGATCATTTCCTGAATCCACTTTGGGTTTTCTCTGTTATTCTCCTTCTAAATCCAGACTCCTCCCGCCCCCTACAGAGTTTCCTTCCTTCTTTGTAAAGAAACATCTACACAAAATTAAGTGGAGACCTCATGCTTATGTTCGATTTCACATTGGTTTTGCCCTTTGATGTTATAAACTATTTCCTCCTCAGTTCAATACTCTGAAGCAGAGAGGGCAGAATTGTCTATCATTCCATTTGCCACAGGAGATTCCAGATAGTTGAAGCAACCTGTGGGTCACAGCTAGGAAGCAGCAGGGGCACAGCTAAAGCCCGGCTTTCATGACTCTAAACCACATGATCCTTCCCCTTCCGGATTCTTCTGAGATCTCCAATGGATTTCTTCCTGATGGTCCTTGACAAACCACATGAGGATGTACAAAAGAGACAAGAGGGGAAAGACTCTCAGGAACACCATCATCTCAGCTGTAGGCATCTGCTCCACTTCCGGGGGCCATCAGGGCGAATGGAGGACATTACAACACAAATGCCTGCATAGGTCGGGAGTGTGGTCTCTAGAGTCACATCTGCTAGGTTTGCAAATTGGCTGTTTCATCTCCCAACTCTCTGACCTTGGACAATGTACTTCAGGTCCTGGGTCACAGGCTCCCCATCTATAAATTGGGGATGATAACAGTGACTACCTTACAGAGTTTCTAGGTGAATTAAAATGAATTAACATAGGTAAAATTCTAAGAGAAGTTCCCCTCTGATAAAAGGTGCTCAACTGATGTTGCATTCATTCCCTTCTTTCTTTTTCCTCCCTTCCTTCCCCCTTCCATCGTCCTTCTTCTTCCTCTCTTTCCCCCTCCCTTCTTTCTTTCCTTCCTTTCTTCCCTTTCCTCTCTCTCTTTCCCCCTTTCTTTCTCTGTTACTTTTTCTTGTTCTTTTATTTTACTTTTTTTCTCTCATTCTTTCTTGTTTATTCTTCCTAGATTCCTGCATCTTCCCTCAATGGAGTGTACTTCACAAGAGTGTATCCCTTATATGTTTGCTGCGCTAAGAAATAAATGAATGAGAAGGAGAAAGCTATTGCTTGGAACAGGATGTGAAGAGTGACGACAGAACAAAACGAGATAATTTTGTGTTCTTAAATGTTTGTTTTTATCTTAATTATGATCTATGAGAGACCAGAAACCTACATGGAGCCCAACACTTCCACTCCCATGCTGTGTTACTATGGGCAAATCAAGCAATCTTTCTGGGCCTCAATTTTGGCATCTGTAAGAGAGCAGCACTGAACTAGATTATCCTTATGTTTTCTCCATCTCTGTAAATATACAATTTGTCCATATGAAATGCGATGTTGACTTTTCCTATTATTTAAATGAGGTGGGGAGGAGTGGATGAGAGAAGACAAATGGGCATTTCCTGATGGAACCTGTTTCACCTAGGCACCCACAGGAGGCTTTGCAGTTGAGGCTTTGATTTCACTCTGATGCCCAGTTCTATCTCCTGCTCTGCCTCTTGATAGGAATGGGACTTTCATCAAGATAATTGGCATCTCCAGGTTTCCCTTTCCTTATCTTAAAATGGGATCAAATGAGATGATGAGATTGAGTCTTAGCACAGTGACACACACATAGTAAGTGCTTATTAAATTATTGGTGTGTGTTGTTAACATGTATATATGACCCCAGTCTTGACAAAACCCACCATAAGGATGGATTTCCCATTAGCTGGCATAGTTTCCATTTTTTTCCTTCAATCATTCATTAAAAAATCCATTTGTTGGAACTTGGACCAAGTGACGGCATAGAAAAGAGGATGAACCATGAACTCTGACTCCAAGGTTCCAACGATTCCATATACCTGTTCAGGTCCCAATATATTCCTGACACTTTATTATATCATGTTCTTCAATCTTCCTAACTACACTGCAGGTAGGTTTTGTTGGGGCTGTGGGAGTGAGTTGAATGGAGGAAGCTGCAGAGGTGGAGCCTGCATGGACCACGCCTACTCCTTCCCCTCTGTGAGCTCCGAGCAGCAAATATTCTGATTATGCAATACTCAGTGAGGGAGCAGAGCTGAGACTCTCACCAGCCCTCCAGGGTGGGAGAAAACACGAAGGCCTCCCCCATGAAGTTGCTCAGCCCTCCCTCTGGCTTCCTGCCCCTTCTCTTCTTTGACTTCTTTCAGGAAAGTCTTGGGCAGAAATAATCTGTAGCTGAGCATGAATAAATATTAGTGACTGGCTTCCCTCTCCTAGGGGATGTTTTGCTTTCGCAGCTTGATCTCTCCTATATTTTGGACCCAAACTCCAATGCCCTGCATTCCTATCTAATCAGGATCCGAGCCTAACTCAGCACGTGTGCCCTTCCTCAGCCTGCCTGCCTCTCTACCTCCCACAAGACAGCTTGCCCGTGCTGGTCTTCTCTGATTGCAGCATAAGGGCCCTGGACTACTTGTTCATGTTCTCATACTTCCCATCTCCATTGGTCTACTGGAGGCGTTCCCACCACTGGAATACTTCACACACCCAAATATTAGGGCCTGAATCAAAGATCACCTCCTCCAAGAAGGCCTCTCTGATCTCAAAGCTGCCAATAATTTTTCTCTCAGAGAAACTATTAGAACAGTGCTCTAATTTTGAATTTTGCATGTGCATCAGTCCAGAGATTTTGTTTGAATGTGGATTCAGATAGAGTAGGTCTGGGAGAGGGCTTGAGATTCCACATTTCTAACATGCTCACCCATGATGCTCGCTGATGCTTCTGGTTGGTGAATTACACATTGAGTAGCGTGATTCTCAAACCTGCCTGTATAGTGGACCCACTTGACAAGCCAATAAACTAATATAACTGTGGATCCTGGGGACAGAGGTTGATCAGGTTTTGTAGGGCTTCATATGATTCTATATGGAGAGAACTTATTTTTTAAAAAGTGTAAAATTATGAATAATAAATTGCTAAAGCTCCTCCCAGGGCCTAGGAGGGAGCTGTGTAAGTGAAGGTTCTTTTTTTTTTTTTTTTTTGAGACAGAGCCTCAAGCTGTCACCCTGGATAGAGTGCCATCGCATCACAGCTCACAGCAACCTCCAATTCCTGGGCTCAAGCGAGTCTCCTGCCTCTGCCTCCCAAGTAGTTGGGACTATAGGCACCCGCCACAACACCGGGCCATTTTTTGGTTGCAGCCATCATTGTTGCTTGGCGGGCCTGGGCTGGATTCGAACCCGCCAGCTCAGGTGTACGTGGCTGGCGCCTTAGCCTGTTGAGCCACAGGCGCCGAGCCTTAAGTGAAGGTTCTTGAGGGATAAACTTCATTAGCTTCGAGGTGAATCCATTGTTGTCTGAGACCCACACACCCACAGAATCTTAAGAGGCAGGAACTATACATATGTTTGTTTTATTATGAGAATTTCTTTAGGTGATTCTTAGTAGCCAATCTCTAGACCCACCCTCACCTTTAAGAACTGTGTCCAGGCGGACCTGGTCTCTTCCTGCCTGTCTGTTTATGCCCCTCTGTCCCTCCCATCACCAAAGACCCCTGGGTCAGCCACTGGGCTAGGACACAGGGATAATGAGGGGTTATCTCTGGCCCTCCAGGAGCTCATGTTCTACGGGAAAGTGGGTCACAGCTCCACAAAATGGACACTGATTCTGCCATTCGTCCAAATGCTGCAGGGACAAGAAGAGAACACAAGTTAGCCCAAGCAAGAGGGCAGTACTGGGAGGTGTCTCAGAGGTGCTAACATTGAGTGAGCTCGTGCAGAATTACCAGGGCTTCTCCAAGCAGAGGTGACAGCTTATGCAAAGGCAGGGAAGCATGGAAGAACACGTTCTTTTCAAGAATTAACTGATTAAATACACATGTGGCAGAAGAAGTGGGCATATCGTGGGAACAGGGGTCAGGCCTATAAGGGATGGGTCTGGAAGGGTGACCTTCGTCCCAGGAATTAAGGCTGTTTGAGAATGAACAGTGGGCTGTGGAAGGTTTTCAGGCAGGGGACTGGCATTGTCAGATCCTGTTTTGCAGGTGATGCATTACTTTCAACCTCAAACTATATGTAGCTCTTTCCATGACACAAAGCATTATTAGAGCCAGAGATCCTTATTTTAAAAAAAATCTTTAATTCTATGCTGTTTTTTAAAGTAATTACTATATGTTTGATAGTGCACTAACCATTTAAGTCTCATTTGATTGTCCTACAAACCCTGGGAAGCACAAAAAAATGTCATCTATCTTACAGATACGTAAACTGAGGATCAGAGATTTGTGCAAGGTAACAGAAAATTTGAAAAGCCTTAAGACCCAGTGACTAGCTAGCATGGTGCCAGGCACTTAGCAGGGACTACAAATATTTGGTGAATTAATAGAAAATGCTGATATTAAAAGATCTCATGTTAAGGCAATTTGGGGAAGTATATACCAATATACTTTCAGATCAGATCAGATCAGATCAGATCTCAGCTTAGCCAATGACATGTGTGTGCTCAGGCAGGCCAAAATTTGAGGGATGGGGCCTTTCTGTTTCCCTGGAGATCCAGTTCCTTACTCCTGGAGGAGAAAAATCCATCTCTAATGTCCAAGCATGTATTCCTCTCCCATTCCCTCCTAGTGGTCAGGCTTTCCTCACAAACTCTGTCTCAACCAGTGGAAAAGTACAGTGATAGAGCAGATCACAGAACTTGGTGGAGAAAGTTGTTTCAGGGATTTGATTTTATTTGTATATGGGAGGTTGGTGGATTTTAACTGGACTTTGAAGCCCCGCCATTTGGTAATTCCAATTAAGGCAATGAACTTTAATTTTAAAAATATTTAGTGATTGTCTAATATTGCCAATGGGAAGCAAGTGCCAGAGGGAGAGTGAGAATCTCCAGGACACTAAGCCCTCAGAAAACACAGGATTTGAACTTGATAGAGACCCGTGATTTTAGTTCTCCTCCTGGAATACATTCCAATCTATAGCACAATGTGGCTCCTACTTCATGGTTGGAACCTCTAGCAATTTCCTCCGGTGAGTTCAGCCTCATTTCCGAAACTGATGATGGTCATGACATTTCGTACAGCATGTGACTGTACTTCCTGGACTTCAGGGAACCAGGGAGAAAAGAAGAGTGAGATCATGAGAATTCAACTCCTACAGGAGCTCAGAGAGGTTCAAATACCTACCAGGCCACATAGCTGGGAAGTTGTGGCCCTGGGACCACAACTCAGAGCTGGGTGGGGGACAATTCCAATATGCCAGTATTCCTAGGTCACAAATATGGCAGCTAATTAACATCTCCTTGATGACATATTCACTGGGGTTGTTGTCTCATCTGCTCACACTGATTAGTTTTTTCTTCCCAAATAAGCTGTAAACAAGTTAACTGCAGGAAGCTTGTCTTATTTCACTTCCCATGCATTAATGACCTCTCATATATGCCAAACACTGTGAGAAGTATTATTATGGGAGGTACTAAGGTTGCAATTACGAATAAAAGAAATATACTTTTTGTCCTTGAGGGTGTGCAGTATAGAAGAATAATAGTATTTCATGACTTTTTGAATTTTTACTGTGTCTTAAGTTTCAGGTTCTCCATTTTTCAGATCGGTACATTGAGATCTAGAGAGTAACCAGGAGCTTGTCTAGGATGGGAGAGCAGGGATTCCCATATATTCCCCCAACATGGCTTTTGAAGTCGTAGTTAGATGTCAGCTTAGCCAATTAATTACATGTGTGTGCTCAGGCAGGCCATTTCCCTTTGAACCTCAGTTTCTGCACGTGTAAAGAAGGGGTGATAATAACCAGCTCCCAATTTGTTATGTGTTGATTGAAGGAAAGTAAATACCTGACCCAGCAACCAGGGTTCAACAGACAGTAGCTGTTACCACTATTATCATTAGTCATTGGCAGACACAGCACAAGGGTGTGTCACAATATTCCCATACGGGTGTCACAATATTCCCATTTATGTGAATATTTTAGTAGTCCTCTCTTTACCCTGAGTTTTTGAACATAAAATGCTCTAAGCTCCTTGCTTCAGCTCTCCATGTAGCCAGGAACAGAGACCACTCACATGAGTGACAACAGGGTCTATTTATGTGACCAGCGAAGCCAATTGCTCCTGTGTTGGAAACACCAACGAGCAAAGTGTTAGGACTCAGAAGCCGCCAACAGCCTCCAGGACCCTGCCAAGCCCTCGTGCCCACTCGAGCAGCCAGGGGGAGGGGGTGACTATGGCATAAACACACGTTTGCTTTCATTTGGCTTAGCTGACTGTGTGTTTTGTTAAACAAATTTAGGTTTGGAAAAGATTATTTTTGGTACACTGCTACATAATTAGATGAATTTTCATGAGTTTATTCTTGAAATAAACTTTGAAATTGTCCGTGTTTTACTGTTTTTTAATCATCTGCAGATACTGTTTTTTGAGACTTAGCATGAAAAAAAAACCTTGTTACATATCAGTTTAATTTAGATTCAAATAAAATAATTTTTTGAATTTGCAGCAACAACAAGTCTGCGAAAGTGGTTGTAACTGGTGCTGAGTTGTTTGAGGATCAAGATAATTACAGTATAAAGGATAAGAGAGAATATAATATCCTGGCATCCAGTGCCTATTCAGCTAATCCCCAGCCCTTGACAGATGTTCAAACACAGTATTTTTAAAAGCTGACTTTTAAAAAAACAGGGTGATTCACTTATTAGATATAAACAACATGAGAAGAAATTCAAAGTCTGACATCCATTATGAACCGTCCATGTTGAAAAGAGTGAGAGACAAGGCAAGATGTCAACTGTCCTGTGCTCTTCAATTTAAGGATGCCCAAGCAGGACTGGGATTGCAGATGCCAGACCCCCACTTCGCCAGGAGCACAGGTTCCATCTGTACCAGCCCCTGAGAAGCAGAACCCGAAAAGCAGTTTCAATGACGCTGTCAGCCTGCGCTGTAGCCTCACTGGTGGCTGATTGAAGCTGAGGCTGCCGGCAGCCAGCGCCAGGCTAGTTTGGCTGGCTTTGAACAATAGCAACACAATGATAGGTGGCCGTGAAGATGGCCAAGCAGATGGAGGGGTAATGAGTGGGGTGTCTGTTGGCTCAAGGTTCACTGTTATTGCTGGCCTTTGATGCTCTTGCACTCACTTATCAATTCTTATTCTACTGAGCTTTAGTATCTGTTGGGCATTAAGGGTATCTGCTATCTTCTAAAGTTCAGAGATTAATGAGATACTATTTCTTCTCTGCCTCCAAAATCTCACAGTAGAGCAAAAACAAAAAAAAGAAGGAAGGAAGGAAGGAAGGAAGGAGGGAAGGAAGGAAGGAAGGAAAGAAAGAAAGAAAGAAAGAAAGAAAGAGAGAAAGAAAGAAAAAAAAAGTCATCTCCATTGGCAGCAAGAGTTATTATTGTTGTTATTATTATTATTTTTAAGCTTTGTTTATATGTTTCATTCTAAGTGCTCTTTTCTATTTCCCACAGCTATCTTACGGAGTGTATACTATTATTGTGCCCATTATACAGATGAGGAAATGATGGTACAGAATGAATAAGTATACAATAAATTTATTTCTGACTTGAGGTGGGGTGGTGGAGAGGAGGGAGACCAGGAAGGGCTTCAAGAAAAGGGTGGGATTTGGGTTGGGTCTTTAAGGACAGTAGAGTTTGCCAATGTGGAGATGCAGGAGAAAGGCATCAGAGGCGGTAAGAACCAGGCGGGTAGAGCAGCACAGATTATCTGGGAAGCTAAGGCACCATGCTGCACTAAGGATGGCGTGATTTATCTTTTATTGTCTTCCTATTTAAATGAAATTCTGGATAAAAACCCTCAGCACACTGGGAAGGGCAAGCTTGACTCTGGACGCTGATATTTATCCCCGTTGTGCCAAATCTTTTACATGGGGCCCTTGCACCTGCTTCTGTCACAGCAATGGCTCCACGGTGGCCAAATGCTTTGAAGAGATTCTTCTTTTCATGCTGTGCCCGAGATGGAGGTCTGGGCCCAGGAAGAGTCAGGCTGCAACATCTAGTTTAGTCAATCTAGGGGCAGTATCGTGCATTATTATTCCAAGTGCAAGTACAGTCAAAGGGCAACCACCTGCTGTATGATATTCGTCTCATGGTTGTCGTCAAATGCTTTAGTGATGCACTTCATTCCACTACTGTCCTCTAATCTCCTTTTAGCATTGTCTTAATAATTGCCTTATCAGCATCTTACTTTAAACGCGTTGCTGACAAGGATCTTCTTTCAGAGAATATTCCATCTTCTGGAACACTCCGGGCCCTGCTCCCAGAGCCTATCCTTCTATGAGATCTGCATTTGTGCCGAGGGGTAGGGGTTGAGACCATGCAAGAGCCCGCTGTCCCTAGCTGTGGGCAGCCAGGGTCTGACATGCCTTGGGAGGCAAGTGGGCCCACACGAGATCGGTTAGCTGTCCTGTCTACAGATGGGAGGATAAGATGGTGTGACCCACCTCCCAGAGTCTGCCAGGCAAGAATTGCTTGGGTATTTTCTGGAGACCAGATGTTGCCCACTTATGAGAGCCGAGCTGTGTGAGGTGATGTTAAGTATTGCTCGAGATGTCAGCAGGGGCTGTGGGAGCGCACAGCAGGGAGAAAACATACTCCTCTACCTCCTGTGTACCCTGGGCCCCACCTCAAGCCTCAGGTCCCCCCTCTGTTTCAGGTGCACACTTCCTCGGCAGGCGTCAGAAATGCACAATGCTTCCAAACAGCGGCTCTTTCTAGGAACTTCTCAGTGCTGGCTTAGGCTATGGGAGGAAGTGAGCCTGGGTGGGGTGCTGCTCGGGGCTGCTCTCCCTCACCCCTCCTAGGTGTCCTCGGCTTCGGGTGTCCTCACTCTCCTCAGGCTCCTAAAACAACCACAGGATCCAAGGATGTCAATGCCTTCTAACCCTTTTTACGTGTTTCTTTCCAATCAGGCATTTCAGATTCTCTCAGCTCAGGCTCAATTCCAAAAGCTTCTTGCTATTTCTCCAAAATAATACTATTGACAAATCTTCGTGAAGTGTTTTCTAGTTCCCAGGCACTGCTTTTAGGATCTTTCATATGTTATCTAATTCTCCCCCTGGCGAAACCAGAAAGTGTGGAAGTTGAGGTGCACACGTGTTCTGGGGAGAGCACGTCTATCCTGCCCGCACCTGACAGAAACTTCATGAAGGATGAAAAGAGAATGACTGAAAGACCAAAGGAATGAATGATGGAGGAAGGAAAGAAAGCAGTCATCAAGAACACGGTAAGAGAACCAGTTGGACACTTCCCAGGCGAGGGTGATTTTGAGCAAATTTTCTTACCTCCCTAAGCTTTTGTTTTCCTGTTGTAAAATGGTGTTACTGGCACTAGAGTAAAGAAAGGTATAGGATGTGAAAGTACTTTGATTTGTTTATAGCAAGTGCTCATTTGCTGTTGTCATTGAATAAGTCTAATTTAACTTTTTTTTTTTTGTAAAGTATAGCCTGGCCTAGGGAGGGCATTAGAGCCCTAGGAACAATATAGCAATTCTGATATCCCTTCAGACAAATAGAATTATAAATATAGCTTCACATCATTTTCAAAATGGCTGTCCACTCTGTGCTTGATCACCTCTAGTAACAGGGGACTCACTACTTCTTGAGGTATTTTAATCCACAGTCACGTCACACAATCTTATGGTTAGCCAGTTGTTCCTTCCATTGCCCTGAAATTTCCTGACTGCCTCATTGTACAAGGAAACAGAGCTTTCGTGGGCTGGGCTTCAGCTACTTTCTAATTGGAAGGGGAAAATACAGATTCATAGAATGTCAGAGTATAAAGGCACTTAGCAATCCCCTATTCTTGGGCCCTAATTCACAAATTGAGGAAACCTGCATGCATGATGCAATCTTTCAATTGGTTGGTAAGAGAAAAATTTATTTATTCATACAGCTTGTTCAGATTGGTGGAGCAAATAATTTCTCCTTAGAGTCTATTAAGGGAAAAGGCACTTTGACCTCACATGTACAAGGTGCCTATTTCAGAAATAAATTACTTCTCCCCAAACAGGTTCAATGGTGATTGTGGTAGATTGTTGCAATCATGGCTTCTGATTTGCTCATACCTCCCTACATCCGCACCCTTGGGATGTTCCTCTGAGTGCCACTCTAGCTTTGGCTATGTGACTTGTTCTGGCCATTGTGATGCAAGAGGAAACTTGAAAGTGTTTGTGTTTGGGGACTTATCCTCTCTTGCTTCTTCTGTGAACCCATGCCTAACCCCATGTACTCAAGCCTGTGCTAGCCTGCTGGATGATGAGAGACATGCAGCTTTGTTGTTCCCATGGACCCACCAACTTCCAGCTAATCCCCAGAAGCAGGGTCACCCGCTGACTGGCAATTGACTACAAACACATAAAGTGAACCCACCTGAGGCCAGCAGAAGAACTGCCCAGCTGAGCCTAAGCAAAATTGATAACTCTGAGAATCATCAGCTAAAAAAGAAAAAAAAAAAATGATTGTTTTAAGCCACTAAAAGTTTGGGATTTTTTTTTTTTTTTTATGAAGTCCTCTTCCAAATAAAAAGCACGGACCATTCGTGTAAGTAGCCTGTTAGTTCAGAATATGTGTACAACTAAGAAAGCCGCAGGTTACAAAGTTTAAAGGTTGTAAGAGGAAGCTTTTACTCTTCTGTTAGTAAAAACTCACAGCTACATATATACAGTCATGTGTCACCTAATGATGGGGGTACATTCTGAGAAATTCATTAATAGAAGATTTCATCAAACATTGTAGAGTATCTTATACGAACCTAGATGGCATAGCCTTGCTACACACCTAAGCTATATGGTATAGCAGCCTATTTCTCCTGGGCTACAAACTTGTACCATATGTTACTGCAGTGAGCACGATAGGTGACTATGACATAATGCTAAGTATTTACTTATCTAAACGTAATAGAAAAGACATAATGATATGGCACCTTAATCTTATGGGACCACCATTGTATTTTCAGTCTATCACTGATTGAAATGCCGTTATGTGGGGTATGACTGTACATGTACATTTTAAGTTCCTGAGATCTTCCTGAAGGTCATAGAACCTGCTATTTTCCAGAGAAACCCAAATGGTCTTGGCTCCAAAATTTAAGCCCTAATCTTTTATAGGAAGCCTACCAGATCTTTTATCAAGGACTTTATCTCTATAGACTGCAAGGGCTTCTGAATATCTTTAAAGCCTGCTTTGCTACCACCACACAAAAGTGGAAATTGCCATGGTGGGGTTGGCACAAAAAGAGAGGAGGAAAAAATCTATGTCAGACCTTGCACTAATAATGATAATCACTAACACTGACCTCTAATTATTATCCATTAATTATATACTAGACACTTTTCTAGTTTTTTATATATATTTTCAGATTTAACCATCACAATAAGCACTATAAGTGTAATTACTAGCTCCATTATTGCAAATATTTCACTAAGGTGGCCATTTGGTAAAGAGTGAGGATTTAAACCCAGACCAAGTGATATTGGAGCCAATGATGTTCACCGTTGTGCTATGCTGACTCTCAATACAGTTGGGGAATTAAGAGTTTTACTCAGATGAGCTTCCCCAAACCAGGCAGGCTGGCAACTTGCAAGAGTTTTTGCAGATACTGGAGCCAATGCATTCTGCTCTGTTCCTGGGTTGTTTAGGGCAATGAAGAATTTATTGCTTTTCCCTACTCATTACTTTTAGAATTGTCTCCCTATTTTTAAAACTGCTTCTCAAAGCCCGGAAGAGAAAACATGGTGGCTACTTCTGGGTCCTTAGAGCCCTATAATAGAATGCAAGCATAGCTCAATGAATAGCACAGTCACCGTGCTACGTCACCTCTGCCTGGTGTATCTGACATGTTCCTTAACCGTCACTCTGAGATGTCAGTGGGATTGTCCCCATTTTGCAGATCATATTAATAGCAAGCCCCGATTGATAGAACTCTGGATAAACCATATTTTACTATAATTGGGTACTTTTCCAAGGCTACAAAATAATTTGCTCTCTTTAGCTCAGTAAACATTCCTCCTCCAGTTTTGTTTGCTTCATTCATTTGCTTAACAAACCTTGCTCCGCAGAAGTAAAATCCCGTTAAGAGAAAACTCCAGGGATATCCAAATTGTTTTATTGACAGAAATTCTGATAAAAAGGAGTAAGTGATTGCAACTCTTGTTCCCAACCACTGAGATCCTGAAATGGAAGCACGGAAGTTGTCTGGGACAAAGACTCCGACCTCCGGTCGGGTGACTGGGCCCCCTCGCGTCTGCGATTTATCTAACTCCATCCGCAGAGTGTCTTCAGTTTCTTGTTGCCCTTCAAGTTCTGTTGGTTTTGTTCAGATGTTTTTAATGAGTTTGTCCTGCGGCAGCCAGGGAATGGCTAACAAGTCTTCTGGGCCCTTAAAAACCCATTAGAATGTTATTTCTTACAAAGTGAAAAACTAACCTCATGCCAGATGCAAATAGGGCTCAAGCCATCAGAAATAAAGTTTGATTCTGAAGGAAAATTCCGCTGAGACATGAAAGTTCTTCAGCTTGGGGAAATTAGTCTTTGATGTCTAGTCCGACTCGGCAGCCTAATATGATTATTAAGAGCACGAGTGTTGCAGAAGTTGGATCGAGTTCAAATCCGTTCTCTTTTACATACCAGCTCAGTGATCTAGGGCATGTTGCTTAACCTCTCTGTGTTTTACCTCTCCTACAAGAAAAACCTGGGAATAAAAATAGTACCTAACACATAGAACTATTGGACAATTAAGAAATTGTTGATGTAGGATTACACTCAGCTACAATAACAAAAACAATAAAACGGTAGAGGCTTGTTTCTTATTTTTCTTTCATTTAAAAGACATTCAAAAAGTGGCAATCCAACATTGCCAAGTCTGCTCCATAGTTGTCAGGGGCCCAAGACTTCTTCAAACTTTCTGCTATAGCGTCTTTAATAATAGCTTCTATCCTTAAGGTCACTTCATAAACCTCATGGTTCAAAATGGCTGCCACATACCAACTCTCAGTCCATTTTCTAGACTGCAAGTAAAAGCAAAGCTGGAGGGACAGAGAACGGAAACTAGAGATGTTGATCTGTGGCTCGGCACCTTGCTACTCGGAATAAAAACTTGGGATTATGTTAGTTAGGAGAAAGTGGGAGAATGAGATTGGATAGTTAACTAGCAGTCTTGGCTGTAATAATACAGTACTTAAAACAGTGCCTGTTGAATATTTAGTCATAAATTTGTGCCTATGGAGGAAGCCTGTGCTGTGAAATGAACACAACCTTCGGAATACAGCAGATTTGAATTAAGCCCTGTCTCCATCTCTCAATGGGAATGACATTCTGAGCAACTTACTGAATTTACTTACGAGTCTCGGCATTCTTGGGTGTCAAATGCAGTTATAACTATTGTCCTTTTGGGATTTCTGGAAAATAAAGTGACAATCAGTATCAAAAGGGCGTAGAACATAGTAGATGTTTAGTAAATGTAAGTTCCCCTGTCTCTACCCCACTCAACTAAGGTTCAGACTCTTCAGTGCAAAACAAAGATCAGAGGAATAATCATCGCCTTGCCCTGGGAAGTGGTCAGAAACCTCCCAGCAAATAAAGCCATGCTTTGCCTCTCAGCAGCCTGCTCTCTGCCCACAAAGTGCTAAAGTCAGTGAAGCCAACCCTGTAATCAAACAATACCAGATACTTTAATTATAGTTTTTTGCCATGATCTGAATCACTGTTTTCATGTGCATTGCTGTGAATTAATCTCCTAACAGAGTTAATTCCTTGATGTATAAAGAAGTGTTTTAGCGACTGAGGTGTTCCACGGAGAAGGGACTGGCAGTCACATTTAATTAGATCATACTCTCTGCCAGGCACTGAGCTGAGTGCTTTATAAACCTTATCCCATTTTTCTTTCACAATACGCCTGGTTGACAGCTCTTCCCATCTCTTATAAGTGAAAGGACAGAGACTTAGAAATGTTAAGTAACATTCCCAATGCACAGTTTGTATAGAGCCCAAAACCAAGATTCAAATTCACATGGGTCAGATTCCAAAGTTCATTCTCTCACCACCATATTCTGCTACCTTGCTGCTTTCAGATCCAAGAACCCATCAGTGTTTAGAGTCGGACTAATGAGGGAGCTGGTGGAAGCAAGACAAGAAGACTGGGCTGGAAGTTGGCTCATTGCTTCTGAGTCCTGGCTCTGATCTCCTAGTCCTGGGACCTCTACTAGGATATTGTCCCTCTGGGGCCTCATTTTTATTGTCTATAAAGTATTTGGCATTGGGGGTAATAGGAAGGATGCTCCGTGATCTCTCTCGCAGCTCAGAGAATCCACAATTGTGGAGTGAAATTATATACCTCAATTTTTTTGTTGTAGTAAATGTACCTACTATCAACGAAACCTGACTGTGATGAAAATAAAATAAAAATAAGATGTAGTGCCTATCTTAGGAAAGTTAAATTAGGAGAAAGAGCAGCAGATTTTATCTAAATATATGGAAATACGTGGAGGTCCTTTCTAAAAATTGAATCTATCCAAAAGGTCTGTTGGAGGAAGGCCTCTGCATATGGCTGGACCACCCTATGATAATGGGGCCACCACAATATTGAGCCATTGGAACATACACCTAATACATAAGCATTAGAAAAAATGCAAAGATATAGGCATACCAAATTGAAAGTCCCCTTCCTCCCTTTCCCTTTCCCAATTCTGATCCCTAGGGGCAACAAGTGTGGGTTTTCATCCTAGTCCCTTTTCAAGTTATTATCTTACTAACCATGTGTCCTGAAATCTCCATTCAGCAAGAAAAACCTCACTTGGCACTTCTCTGTGTTCTTTAGCCATAGTCACAATAAAGCTGTAAAACAAACCATCTGAAAATGTGGCTTGAAAATGTCACCATTTTCCCTCATTTATACATCTGGGGATTGAGTATACATATTAGCTGATCTCACCTGGGCTCAGCCAGGTGTGGCTTTCAGATGTAGGTTGGCACCAGTGCTACTCCTGGTGTCCCTTCTTGGCCTTAGACCTGCAAGATAGCTGGGGCGTGTCAGCTTCATGGTGACGGCAGACACACAAAATATTTCAGGCCTTTGCTCATGTCACATCCACTAACGTCCTATTGGAAAGCAAGCAGAAGGTCCAAACCCAATACTAACAAGGTAGAGAAGGGAATATAGATCGCACTGGGAGGAAAGGAAAATAAATATCACACTCCCAAGATTAAAAAATATAATAATCTCACATGTTCTAGCTGTTTTAAAATTGTGACTTTTTGGTATGTAGATATTTATCTATATTGATTTATCTGCATATGTGTGTATTAGATATTTAATATTAAATAAGAGAGTGAGCCTAAGATACGGTACCAGGAGGTGCCACATCCAGAGAAGTGCTAATCATGGGGGATGACGGAACTTCTGGATCTCTACTTTCCAACCTGGAAGGCGGGTGCTCCATGGGAGTTTCATCCAACTTAGTTGATCTTAAAAGAGATGTGAGTTTGGATCTAGGAGACCTTATCAAATTAAGAGGACTAGATCGGTTTAGGACTTTGCTTGGTGGTAGAGAATCTTGCTCAGGTTTTAGCTCCTTTTCTTTTTCTTTTCTTTCTTTCTCTCTCTCTCTCTTTCTTTTTTTTTTTCCAGAAACCCTGCAGGAAGGCAGTGCTAATGGATAAGGGATAATTTCAGACTCAAATATAGAAAATACAAAAGAACAAAAGGGACATTTGGGTAGGTTGTGGCATAGTTTTCTTCCTTGTGTTTATCCTGGGAAGGATGACAATGCCCTTTCCCTTTCCTACCACCCCAGACCTCAGGAAGTGAGGGAGTTGATGAATGTGTCCTGTCCATGGGCAGGACAGAACAAATTATGGGACTCCTCAGAGAGCCAAGATTTTGGCTTTCCTTTACAATTATAGACTTGAAATATTTGTTCTACAGTTATTTACAGGGGTGAATGGCGAAGACTTCTAGGAGACTGTTAACTTTTCCTCTACCATACTGAACTATTCTGCTTGGCCCCAAACTTGCATACATCCCTTAGCAGAATGATAGGCCCCAGCTAACCAGACCCACCATTCTTAGGATGGTGTTTAACACAGGTCTTCGGGATCCTACTCTAAACCAAGAGGCTGAACAAATACTTTTTTGTTTTGGAGATAGCCGAAGATATATGGCCCTGTTTTGCTGCTACTCACTGCAGATGACTTATCCAATTTAACATCTCTCCGTTGTGCATACAACTGCTGACCCACCACCAAGGAGAAACGGTAGCCTCAGAAGTTTGAGAAATCATCTATAGTAGACTTCTTACATGGGCTAATGCTAGGGTTGGCTCCATTTATGCAGCAGGATGGCAATTTATGGCAGAAGGCTAACAACATCCTCATGGGATATCTAGTTCTTACCTCTAACTCACAGACCTGGTTTACACACTTTTCCTGTGTGATTCCATGTGCCCCCAGGCAAACTCAGATCCAGCAGGAAATCTTCCTGGGAGATAAATCCCCTGGGAGATTTATCATATTATATTTATTTACCATTTATTTCTATTTTTCATATAGTTTATCTTTGAGAAAATGCAGGATGATTACAAGGAATACAGTATTTTTGGCATTTGGATTTTGTGACTCAGAGCTTGTCAGTCTTTAAGGCTTAAGGAACATAGGCATGTACTTTCAAAGGTGTGTGCCGGGCCTCATACCTGCTCTGTTTAGCCTGTTCCTCCTAACTATATCCAGTATTCTCTTCAGGAGGAGTTCCCTTAAATACAATGATCTTTATCTCCCTCCATTTCTCAAAATCTTTTAGTATCCTTCTTGGTGTCCAGAGACTGGCATGTTGGGCAACATCCACTTATCCATTCCTTGAGGTGGGACCTTAGAGATTCATCGAGGCCTCCAAAGTGAAAGCTTCTTCCCTTACAGCATCCTTCTGAAGGCTCAAAAGGAGCGATGTGATTAGAATTGGGGTGGACAGCAAAATCAGGGAAGGCTCAGCATTCGACCATCTGTGCTGAGTTCTCTGTATCCCAGGCTGGGAGAGGAGCCCCTAACGACAGAAATCTTGGCATATGCAGTGCCCTGTGATGAATGCACAGCACAGCTTCATCGCAAATTTGTTCCCTTTATTAAGAACAGTAAGTGATCTAACACTTTTCATGTGGCTGTGGAAGTACTTAACTGTGACACTCTGTAAACAGACTAACCAGCTGAAATAAGAGATGTGAGGGATTATTTCTAGCTTAGCAAAAGGCTATATTTGGAATTATGCACTTATCGATAAAGGCATTGCCTTACTATTCTGTCTTCTGGATTCCATTTAAATCATCTTTTCTCGACCCACAATTATTTCCTTTGATCAAGTATTGGTTGGAATTCTTTTAGTTGCACATGACAGAAACCTAATCCCTGCCAAGTTGAACAGAAAAGAGAATTTAAGTGGGGCTAGACTCAGAGACTCCAGGGGCTCCCACAACACCGTCAGCACTTTTCTTGCCGCTCCCTGCCATGCCTTCCCTCCCTTTGAATTGGCCCAGATTCTCTGTGAGTGGGTCCTATTCTTTCCTCCTATAACTTGGTTTCATCCACGTAGCTAGGGATGTAGGGATGGTGGGGGGAGCATCGGCTGACATGGCTGTAGGCAGCCATGGAGGCTTACAGCACCTCAACTAACGCCAGAAAGAGAAAAGTTCTTTCTTCCTAAAGTTTGAATGCAAAATCCAAAGGAAGGATTCTAAATTGCCCTAGTTGAGATGGGCTTTAATCTTCAAAGAGATGATTCACATCTCTAGGTGCACATTTGTCTGGGATGCCTTAAAATGTTCCAATACCCAAGCCCTGTGTCCAGAGACTCTGATTCCATTGGTCTGTGTGGAGCTCAGCTTTCTGCAATTGATTCTAATGGGTAGCCAAGATTAAGGACCACTGCTTAGTCCCATTCATTCATTGATTAATTCATTTATTCCTCAAAACAAACAAACAAACAAAAAAACCCAAACATCTTAAGTAGCACTTCTATGCCAGGCTGTATACTAGGTACTGACAGAGTAGTGAACAAGAGAGAAAAAGCATTCTCATGGAGCTCACACACTGCAGGGCAATGCAGGCAAGACACCCATTAATACCTAGATGATCAAAAATCATTTACAACAAAGACATTTGCACTAGAATGTTTATCACAGCCATTTTGTTTATCATTGCCAAGTTATGGAAGCAGCTCAAATGCCCATCAACCCATGAATGGATCAACAAATTGTGATAGATTTATACCATGGAATACTACGCAGCCATAAAAAGGATGGAGACTTTACAGCTTTTATGTTTACTTGGATGGAACTGAAACATATTCTTTTTAGTACAGTATCTCAAGAATGGAAAAAGGAAGAAGGAGGGAAGAAGAGGGAAGGGGGGAGGAGGAAGGGTATTTGGTGGGACCTCATCTATTGTGTACAATGCAATGGTATATTTCAAATCTATTAAGAGTAGAGTATAAATGTTTTACCACAACAAATAAGTAAGTGAGGTGATGATTATGTTAATCAGTTTGATGTAAGCACTTAATGTTGTATATCAAATTAGCACACTGTACCCCATAAATGTACATGGTTATAATTTAGTTAAAAAATAAAGAAGTGAGTAGTGCTAATAAATAAGTAAGTGCTATCCAGAGAATAGAAATAGGACATACATATGGGCGATGGGGAAGAGCCAGCCCAGAGCAGCCTGGAGGAAAGAGCATTCCAGGGAGAGAGAACAGCTACTGCAAAAGCTGGATGTGGGGAGGAGGACTCACCTATTCCAGGAATGGAAAGAAGGCCTGTGCAGCTGAACTATGGGGAACAAAGGAAAGAGTGACATGGGGTGAGGTCAGAATGCCATGGGGCATGGCTTTTATTCTACAGGCAATGGACTGTCTAGGGTATGGAAGAGTGATGGAATATGATTTACTGTCAGCTGTGTGGAGAAAGGACGAGTTGCGGTAAGAGAGGAAATGAATGGACTACATAAGAGGCGAAAGCAAAAGTCCAGGTGAAAAATGCTGTTCAATGATGTTGGTGTGGGGGAGAAGCAGATGAATCCAGGGGAAGTTTTTGCAGTTGAGTTGACAGGTAAGTTCCTTAATTGTTCCTTTTCTATCCCCAATATCTGAGGTGGGGAGAAGGGAGTGGTGCACTTGGGCCAGTAAGCGCTCAAGAAATACTTGTTGAGTGCTGACCTTCGTGGTCTAGTGGTGAGCATAGCTATCTTCCAAGAGATATTTGTTGAATTAATAAAACCAAAGTTCAGAGGTGTGAAGGCAGACATGAAGGGATGGAAATAAAACTCTGAGCTGGCATAGCCAATGAATGGACTCCTGGGACAGAGCCCAGAGCCCAGTAAAATACCAGCACATGGAAAAGAGGAGTGGATGGGGACTCAAACATCTGCTGGAATAAAGTTTATTTAGTGACTCTGAAGCCTGTATAGGAAACAAAAGTACATGCGACAGAGACACAGAGAGGGCTTTCAGCTCTGCTCCTGGGCAAGAGGTTTGACAGAGGAGGACACTGCCTCACCATCATGGTACAGAGAGGTTTACCATTTCTACCAGTGTAGGCAGACCTGGTGCAGCCAGTGAGAGCCACTAAATACTAGCTGGTGAAAATAAGTAGGGATATATCCTGTGACCAGCAATGCTAGACTAAGTGTATTTTCTAGAAAAATTCTTGGGGCTAGGTGTGGTGGCTTATGCCTGTAATCCTAGCACTCTGCGAGGCTGAGGCACCTGGCCCTGATCCACCTGGATTGCCTGAGCTCAGGAGTTCAAGACTAGCTGAGGAAAAGTGAGACCCTGTCTCTAAAAATAGCTGGGCTTTGTGGTGGGTGCCTGTAGTCCCAGCTACCTGGGAGGCTGAACCAAGAGGATGGCTTGAGCTCAAGATTGAGGTTGCGGTGAGCTATGATGTCACAGCACTCTACCCAAGGTGACTGAGCGAAACTGTCTTAAAAAAGAGAGAGAGAGAAAAGAAAAATAAAAATTCACGTACTGGTTCGCAGGGACCTGAAAAGGGATATCTAACATGATGTGCTCGGAGTGGAATAAAGGTGTCTCCGAGTCCCTCAGCGGAGGGAGAGGAGAAGTGAGAGGAAGGAGACGCAAGCAAGGAAGTAATGGGAGCACCAAGCTGAGTGTGTACAGAACGGTGTGGGAGGTCTCAGAAACACGGTGCCGAGTCAAAAGGGAAAGAACAATACCACGCATTGATAAAAAGCGTATACCAATGGCAGACTTTCCAGGAAACATGCACATACATGCGAGAGTGGACGCCAACAAGGACAGGGAATGCAAGTAGGATTAGAGATTATGGTAGGCAGAATTTGACACTCCCCCCAAAGATGCCCACATCCAAGTCCCCAGAAAATTAGATTTTGCATGACCATGTCCATTCAAAAAAGAGACCTGAGACTGCCATGAGCTATTATTCTAAACAATTCAGAGCAACCCTCAGGGCCCTAGGGTGATATTTGTGCGTCTAATTTCCATAAACTATTGTTGAGAGTTCACTCCAGCTTGCTAGCTGTCAGCCTGTATCCCAGACCTGTGAGTCTGTTTTGTTATATAACAGGGAGAATCAATGCTGCAGATGGAATTCAGGTCACTAATCAGCAGATAGGGAGCAGCCTGGATGATCTGGCCGAGTCCAAAAAAATCGTAAAGATTCTTAGAAGTGGAAAGGAAAAGAGTCAGTGAAAGGAGCATGTGATGATTGAAGAGAAGAGGGTGTAAGAGGGACCACACCTGAAGTTGCAGGCTTTAAAGTTGAAGGAAGGGGTCATGCGCTAAAGAAAGTGAGAGGTCTCCAGAAGGTGAAAAAGGCCAAGAAACAGGTTCTGTCCAAGATCCTGCACAGAAGGAGCACACCCTCCCACACCTGCACCTTCTCCCCATGAGATCTCGGTTGGACTTCCAATCTACAGAACTGTAAAAGTAAACATGTTTGTGTTGCTTTAAGCCATTAGATGTGTGGTGATTTACAACAGCAATGGGGAACTAAGACAAAGGTAAAGGGACTCACACAGACTGACGCAGGTCACCTGCATGCCATGAAAACTCTCCTCTCCTCATCCAAGGTCCTAAACAACCCAACAGCAGCAACAACAGAAGCAGCAGCAATGTTAAAAACTACAGTCTTTGTTGTAAAGCCAGATCCTGTGGAAAACAGCAGCTCTGAGAGTGAGCACTCATCGTGTCCCAAAGACCGAACTGAGAGCCCTACAGGTGACATCCTCATTGGCTCCAGGAGGATGGGACACTGACTGGCCAGTCCAGCTCACTGTGCAAGGGACAGTCAACGATGATGACGATGACGATGATAATTCCAGGCAGCCTGCCCCTCTCTGCCCCTCCTGTGAACATCCCCGTCCACCTCTGTAAACCTGCAGAGAGCCCTTCCCACCCTCTTCTCCACCCCTTGTGCCTACGCCGGCTGCTGTCCCTCGACTGCACTCAGAGCACCAAACACGGCGCCTGGGGCGCAGCAGAGCTTGCTTTGGTGTGGAGCTTAGTCCCCGCTGATGCCTAGGGAGGATCCTGACTGTTATGTTGCCCTCCACATCTCGGAGACTTTGCTTTACCTGGTCCATTCATAAAAGATCCCTGGGACTTCCAGAAGCTGTTATTTTAAACAACTTAGAGCAGCCCTCGGGGCCCCAGTGTGATGTTTGTGTGTCTAATTTCCGTGAGCTATTGATAAGAGCCCACTCCAGCCAGCTAGTTGTCAGCCTCTACTCCAAGGGCCTGGAAAATGTACTATTTGCAATTACTTGAAAAGAAACTAATTAGCTTTAAGGAGGAAACCATAGGTAGAAATGACTGGAATCAGCTGTTCAACTGTGCTTGGTGAAAAATTAAAAGGAGTAGGCAATCATACCTCATGCTCGTCTCATTTGAAGGCAACCTGGGAGGAGGAGGAAGAGCCAACCACACAGAGGGGCTTTTCTGTGGCATTTTCTCTGCAGGGAGAGGCCTCCGAGCAGAAGCTGTGTGGGCGCACCTGTTGGGAGGCTCAGGGTTCCATCACATCGTGGCCGTGGAAGCTGCCTTCAGACTTTGCTCAGTGGCAGCCACAAAAGGTAAGAGAAAGGGGGAGTGATGATCAGCTCAAGACTTTAGAAATGTGGGTAGATCTTCAAGGTGAGTGTTAGCTTTCTGCATTGGGGAAATAAGATATGTGTTTGTTCTCCTTCAGAAGTAGCAATTCTGAATCATTTTTTCAAGACAAACTTCAAAACAATAGATTACAATCTCTCAGAGCCTCGTACTTCTCTGGTACACAGCAGGTCCACAGTAGCAGTGAAGTGAGAGGCAGCCACCGGAGATGGGGCAGATGTCAGCGAGCCCTGTGGGACAGGTTTGCAGTGATCTGGGGGCGGAGAAATGAAGAGGCAGCAACAGCAGCTAGACAGCAGGGAGAAGAAGCTTCCGGATGCCAGGCAGAGCAGTAACCATCTCTGTTACTGTTCACAGTGGTGAGACAAGACTTGTACATGTGTCAGGTGCTTACCCCGTACGTTACGTATATTCTCCAGTTACTTCTATTTTACTCTTAAGGAAACCAAGGTTTTAGTTCCTGCCCAACATCATATATCTCTTCTGAGCTTGGACGAAGACTCTGTAAGAAGAATTGGGGGGTAACCTTTTGTGAGGTCATTCCAGAAAACAACCAGTAAGGATGGGGAAAATCAGGTAGAGAAGGGAAAGAAGAAAATAAAAGCTGGGTTCTAAGTTACATACCTTAGTGGGCAACTGGGGCTCAGTCTTGCTGGAGAACTTTGTGGAACTCCGTGAGACAGAGGAAAACATTTGGGAGAGTTATTATCTGAAATATAATAGAGGCAAAGACATTAGGGACCCACTATCTGTAGTTGGTTGAGCTGCTTCGGGACATTACTCTCTACCCTTCCTGGTTGTCTGGTGCTGGGGCTGATCATGTTTCACGGGTCCTTGCCATCAGAGGCCTCAACACTATAGCTGGAACCAAAGGCTGTGGACTGGCCGGCCACAGCCTCATGACCTCATGTCTTGTTTGCCTGGGATGGTCCCAGCTATGCCCATTGTCTGGGAATGGTTATTTTTTATTTATTTATTTTATTTTTTTGCAGTTTTTGGCCAGGGCTGGGTTTTGAACACGCCACCTCCGGTATATGGGGCCAGCGCCCTACTCCTTTGAGTCACAGGTGCCGCCCCAGTCTGGGAATGATTATTAATTCTCCTTTTACTCTCAGAAGTATCTGCTTTGGCTGATGATTTATATGGCCTTTCCTGTAAGGGAAGGAACAGAGTTTCAGATCCTGACCTATGTGGTTCCAAAGCCTCTGCTTTTTGCCTCCTTCTCAGCCTCTGGGCAGGCAATTTTTGCTCTCTGCGTCAGGCATCAGGGCCCAGGTGAAGCAGCAGAGTTAAAGGAGTATGCGGTCTTGGACACATATGCCTCTGCTCCCCAGAACCTTGAGCATTTCTCCAGGAAGGTCCTAGGCCACCGCAGCAGCTTTACATATGGAGCTTATTAACGCACAGATTCCTGGAGCCTGTCCCTGACCTAGTGATGAGAGTCTCCCACACTTGGGCCTGATGATCTGTATTTTTAGCATTCTTCCTGGCCAATTCTTCAGCACCAGAAACTTTGAAAAGTACAGACCTAGCAAAGGAAGACAATGAGTGCTAGTATTTTTTGAGAAGCAGTAAAGTGGGGATGGTTAGTAGTAGGACCCTTGAGCTGGCGTGCCTGGTTCAAATCCCAGCTCTGTCTCTTGTGGCTAAGTGATCTTGAGCAAGTTACTAAACTTGTGTGTTCCTCATTGGAAGAACAAGGATAATAATAGCATATACTTTATCAGGGCTGTTATGAGGATTACACAAGTTAATCCACATAAAGCCCTCAGAACAGTGCTGGGCACGTAGCAACCACTCAAAAATGTTGGCTAGTGTTATTACTAACTTTCAGCATTATGCCGGGATCTTACCTAGGCTGTGATATTAATCCTCAGAACAACCACACAAGGAGGGTATTATTAAGGATTTTGGGCAAATAACTTATTCCAGGCTCACATGTTAAACCACAAAATGGAGAGTGGGGATGAGGCCTGGGGTGGGATATGACTCTAAATAGGTTACATCTGCCCCCAAAGTCCCAGCTTTCTCCCTGACATCAGTCTGCCCTTGGCAGTCTCATTCCCGGCATCCACTGTGGCATCTTGCTTTTCGCCCCAGCCCTTAGGTCCACCAGGGACTTCTGGGTGTGGAGAGGAGGGAGGCAGTACATTGGACGCAGTTACCTACTGCATCCAGGCCGCTTTGGCTGGGCTCGAGCTGCTCTCTGGGATCTGGTTAGCAGCTAATGATCAGTGGGCTCCAGCTATAATGATCGGATTAGCTGCGCTTTAATCACTGTCTATTGTTTCAGCAGGGAGAGAATTTCACAGCTCATTGACTGCTCTGACTCCTAATCTACACGGAGGAAACAATGTTGCAGCTCATCAAATGCAATCAGCTGCTAATTGAAAGGAAATGGAATTTTACAATTACAGGCCACCTTTCAGTGCTCAGGATTTCTAAGCACTTCTCCCCACCCTCCTTTGCCAGCTCAGCACTGGCAGGAGCACTTGACAACCTGCTAGAGACTTCCCTGAGAGCTGCATTTAGGACCTGGCCCATTTCTCCCTAGCTCCAGAGCAACAGCAAAGGGAAGCAGCGTCCTTGTCAATTTCTGGGCTGTCCTTCAAGGCTCAGTGCAAGGGAAAAATGCCTGGGTTGGATATTCCAGGGTTCACCTCCCCTCCATGCTTTATGGTAGTATGACCTTGGGCATGTCCACACTTTATAGTGGTATGACCTTGGGCATGTCACCTTTCTTTTCTGTGCTCCTCTCTCCAAAATCAAGAGATCAAACTTGATGACCTCTTAACAGCTCTGATTTGATGATTCTGTTTGCCCTGTTCTTCAGAGAACAGGCCCCAAAAGGAGGTCTCTCAGATCTCCCAAAGGATTTGTCCTGATATTTTAATGGGACAGAAAGTGAATTTGGTAAATATCTGACTTAGACTTCTGTTTAGACATCTCCTGTTCCTGGATCCATTCACTTCCTTGGACAAATAATAATCACGATTAATTCTAAAGATAGTCACATACATTTTTCTGGGTTCTATCTTTTTCCCAGTGAGATTCTGTGGAGACATGGATAGGATGAGGGCTGCCAGCCAGAAAGAACATAGCTGCTTTTGACCCTGCCTCAAAGCTCCATTTTCAGCAGGCTTTTCCCCTGAGAACAGGACAAGCTAGCATCTGCTTCGAGCTCTGGTCTGTGTCATTCCACAGTAACACTTGTTCTGTCCAGGAACATGTCTGAGGCTCGTGTAACCCAAAAGTGCCATTTTCTCTTGGTTCCCATGGCCCGTGCGCTTATCTGATGTGCTTATCAAACAGACACTAGAATATCATCCTTTTCCTTTAGGGTGAGTTATGGTGTATATCACAAAAAAATTTTAAAGCACAATCAAAAATATTTCTTGTTTGGCCACGTCTTCACTTTTAGTCCATTTTCCTCTCTGTATCAGAAGAATATTTCATCAGGGTCTTAGCCTGACCTGTTGCCCAGAGCAATGGGCTGAAAATAAGGAAAACAAAGGCAGTGATGGGCTGGCTGGGTCTGTGCTCTGACAACACTGGAAGGAGGCCGATGCCTTGGAAATCCTGGTGACTTTCTGGAGCCCTCTGGGAAGGCTGGGGAGACAGTGGAAAAGTCTGGAGTCTGAGTTAGGACTAGAGGGGAGGAGAGCATGCGGGAAGCTCTGCAGCAACAGTCTGCATTATAAAGTGAACAGGACGCAGGACGGGAGCTGGACGTGAATCCAGGTTGGAGGCAGCAAAAGGACTGTGCAGGCAGATCCCAACTATAGGTTTATTGGCCTATTTATAAATGTGGAAGAGCGAATGACAAGGGTAAGAATAAATGGCCCCAAAAGGAGGTCAAGAGCACGAGGCATGTCAGAGGACAATGAGAAGCCACTTGTGCTGGAAGGGCTGGGCAACACTGCCCCCTGTTGACACCGGCCACCACGGAAGGGTGTGCCTAGACTAGTATCAAAGTGTTGGCTCTTATGTATGAGACCTAAGATTGGTCTGCTCACTGGAGGTACAATGGACATCAGGTAGAATGCAGTATCCAGAAGGCACGAAAAGAAGTACTTACCAGTATTTCAGAGGTACATTTGGGGGTCCTAATGCAGGCCCCCAAATATTCTGACATGTAAATGGAAGGAGAGGATGAGTATTCAAAAGCAAACCTTCTCAGACAGAAGGCCATGGTGATACAGGGTTCCATGATTCAGGGCTGGACAGGGACCCACATTTTCTAGGCCTGGGTGAGCCTCATCACAGATCCCCATCTCTAAGCATGAACAGGCCCTTTCCAGGCCAAATTCTCTGGGCTCCAGCAAGCGAAAAAGGAGCCTTATTGGTTGGTATGTCCTAGAGTAGGGAACACAAACCCTAATGCCTTACCTGGGGCAAGGCTGCAGGGACCATATTCTTTTGTTCATTTTAGGATTATATGCTACTTAAAGGTTCCTGGTCAATGGTGACATGTTCTGGACATACATTCCCCTCCCCACCCATAGGATAGGAAAAGCAGTGTATAAATTCCTAGAGAGAAGGTCCAAATGGGTTGCCCAGTTGGGCACCCCCGCCCCCATTACCAGAGATTCTGTTCCCCTTCTTTCTTTTGCCTATCTCTTTTGTCTTTCAATAAAATCTGTCCTTTCGCTTACTCACATGGTCCATGGTTTCATTCTTTGACCCTCCTGCCCCCATGAAGGACCTGATACAGAGAAATTCTGGCTACAATGGGGTATCTAAAGATGTCTTGATGAAAACTCTTATTTAAAAAATGATCTAGGGTCATTTTACCTTTTGTAGGAATTTGTATCTTTTCTTGCCTTGGTTATTATTCTGTTAAGTATAAAGCTTAACATTAAAACAGATTTGGTATGTTTTCATTCATTCAACAAACACTTGTTAAGCACTTACTGTGTGTCAAGTGCACATCATTGAACACACAGGCAAAAAATATTCCTGCTCTCTGGAGCTTACTTGCTAGATTTAATGGAGTATTTATTTAAATTAGTTAATCTTTATTTCATTTTATGTAATAAACTGTTTAACATTTCCTATCTTCTTATTAAGAAATCAATGTATTGAACATGTGATGTAAAATTTTCTTTGTTGATCTAGGAATGGTCAAGTAGGTACATAGTTGACAAAATATTTAGGGAGTTTGGAAACAAAAAGTTTTGCAATCAACTATGGTAGTTTACCTGCCACACAAAGCATAAATTCTCTTTATAATGTGCACTTGCCAAATTATTGCCTAACTTCCACTTGGTCTGTCATGATACTGAAGCATCACATTCCTTTTCACACAGCTCTGAACAGGTGGAAAGTCCTATAGCTAGACCTTTTATCCTTTAGCTCCCTCCAAAGGGCTCTGTTTCTCTCCTCTGACATTGACAAAGAGCTTTGATTGCTACTCACAGTGTGGTCCTTAGACCAGCAGCATCCACCATCAGCATCACCCAGAGGCTTGTTAGAAGTGAGGAATCTCAGGCCATTTCATATCCCCTGAATTAGAATCTGAGTTTCAACAAGATTTGCAAGTGATTTGTGTGCCCATTAAAGTTTGAGAAGGATACATATAATACCTGTCTTCTCTTTATCTTATAAAGACAGTTTTTCAGCCATTTGAATAGCTCTACTCAGCTATTTGAGGTTAATGTTTTCATCTCCATGCCAATTGGATGACGCAGTAGAACCTCTGGTTAGAAATCAATGTCTACACATCTAAGGAGTTGGCATGAGTGAGGCTTGGGCCCAGCAGGTGGAGAAGCTGGGATTCCAGAGTGGGCACCAGGCCCCTCTCTATGAACACCTGACCCTTGCTATTGATGCTGTGAGCCTTACCTTAGGCCAAAGCCAGTAGCTTCATTCTTGACCAAAATTGGTTTGCTGAAGCCCAATTGCTAGATAGAAAGGGCTCTGGACTTTGAACCCTACCTGCCCTATTCATTAAACCATGTACTTTGTAACTGAAATTAAACCATCCTAAATAGATCTGTTATCTTTAGCAGAAACATTCAGTTGTTTTTGTATAATGAACAACATAACTAGGATATAATACGGAAACCAGAAATCTATTCAGGGTTCAAAACAGCTGTAGAAGACATTATTCAGAAACCAGAGCTAATTGCTTATTCCCTTATGTTGTTACCAACTGATCACCCTGTTTTTCCTCTCTGTGTAAATTTTATCTTTGTCTTACTCATTTCTGTTTACTCACAGCTTCAGGTGTCTCGTGGTGACCAAGCTGGCCTTCCCTTTGTGTCTTTTACGCTCCACTCCACCTATTAACTGACTTTGTATATCTCAAGTTCAGCTATTTAAGAAAGAAGACATGATTTGGTAGTTCATGACTAACATGTTGATTAACCCTGTTTATCAGAGGCCTCCTCACAGCCTAGTTCATAAGATACCATCCAACATACAGAATGGCTGTCTTAGGTCTGTGCGCCCACTCCCTCCCACCCCGGATCCAATTAGATCTAAGGCTGGTGACTTATGGGGAAGGAGCCCCATAATAAGAGCTATCTGTATGGCAGCCAGTTCAGGACATTCCACATCTCATTTATTTGTTCTTCAAATATTTATCAGGCATATATTTATTCCAGGCACAGTGCCTAGAATAAATACAAAAATGTACACATAAGACATGATCTCCTGTATTACAGAGTTCACAGTCGAGTAAGGGAGGTAAACAAGAAAATAAATACCTTTTACACGGGACAAATGCTGTAATAGATATCTGTATAGTATGCTACGGGGAGGAGAGAGAAGAGATCAATTCTACTTGAAGGTGATAAAGGAAGATTTCACAGAGGGGAAAATAAATGCATCTTCAGTAAGGATGAGTAGAAGCTTTCAGACTAAGTTGCTCAGGATATGTTTGAGGAGGAAGCTGGCTGTGCTCTCTTGGAATCCCTAGAATGTAAGGTTGGAGCTCCTGGGTGAGAGGGGAGGTATCAAGTCACTGTGGGCATCATAGACCTTACTGAGAAATATGGCTACATTTTGTGAAACAAGAAGAAAATCCCTGAATGTCTCCAGTAGGGAAATGTCAAAGTCAGATTTTTGTTTTTGAAAGAGACGACTTTGGTGGTAGAAGCAAGAATGCAGTAGAATGGATGACAATGGATGATGGAAACCAATTAGAAAGCTGATACATGGGAGAAAATGAAGTTCCAAATAAAGAACAACAAAATAAATGCACACATGCTGCTATTTCCTAACCTAAGTCCAAGGCAGATATCATTAACTGATCATGACACTCCCACTCTGGATCCAGATGAAATCTCATAATCCTACTCAATTTAGTACAGAAGCCAGACATTACCAAAGGATTAATAGATAAAATCTCTTTGCAGGCTGGGTCTAGCACAAGTCATTCATAGTGTAGAGGTTGGAAGTAGGGAAAGAGGATAGAAATGTTTATGAACCCCCCAAACCATCAAGAGAGTTCTCTTTCTGAGTTAGCCCTGATACCGCTAGTCAGATGTGTGATTACATCCTATATTTCATATCACATGCAACTAAGTGATATGAAATATAGGATTATAGCTTAGAATACATTATTCACATATTAATTTGCATTCTAATCCTACCAACAAAATAAGGAAAGTAAGTTTCATGTTCTTTTCTTTGCAGCCTCAAAAACGGAGGTTTAGAGCACCTGGATTTCTTTAGCACTTGGGGTTCTTAAGTCACTTTCAATCCTTTCAGCAAGCATTGAAACTATTATCCTCAACTTTGTGCCATGAATTGAAGATACAGTTAAATATGACTTGATCTTAGTATTTTTGTATTGCTCCATAGTGGATTTATACCTTCTTCCAGATTGTCAATCCCCTGAGGGAAAAGTCTTTGGAAAATATTACTGTTTGTAATCATAGCTGGTTGCCTCATATGAGTACACCCCGCACAGGACAGGCATGTGGCCTAGATTTGTCTGACCTTGGCTGTAACATCAGAGCTCAGGGATCTTGTTGCAGATGAGCCTAGAGGTCTGTTTCTGATCATCTTGGCAGCCATCTTTAATGCCTGCTAGTCATTTAATCTGGCAGAGAGCAAAGGCCCTGCCCCCCAAATAGAGTGTAAAACCACAACCACAACCCCTAAGACCTTGAGATGTGCAAATCCAGTGATTACCCAATGGCAAGCATGGGTTTGCTGAGAGGCCCTCTGTTACAGACCCAAATCCAGATTCAAGTTGGGTCACACTGCACAGGCTGGAGGTGGACACCATGGGTGTCCTTGGCCATCTTGGTCATTTCAGAACCCTAAGCATAACTGGAAATCTGAATGTTTTTTAGGTCTCAAATTATCATGTCACTTGGAGATTTGGCAAGAGAGAGGAACTGTGTGATTGGCTGGTGGTGATATTACAGCTGTGCCAGCACTGCCTTCTAAGTGTCTGTTTGCCTCTTTGACTCGTCGTCAGCCCCATCTCGATTTATACATGGTATTGTATAACAGCTAAAGCAGCAACGCATAAAGACATTTCCTCAGCCTCAGCCTCCCCACCACCACCCCAGGCATGTAATAATGTCCCAGAAATACATGGCCTGTCATGTCTTATTACTTAAATACAGACCGGAGAAACTTCTCTTTGTGATAGTGTGATGTGAGTGCTACCCAGGAATGGCCCCAGAGAAGAGAGAGACAGAACACGATCAGCTCAGAATTCTTAAGCGGAGTCATTATCTACTGGTATCATTTCAATTAAAGCTGGAAAGCATGGGCCCACAGTGTCCAACTTTATTTTGCAGACATGCCAATGTAGGAACACAGCGTGGGATATGAACCTACAAGTTATGGTTTGTTCCACAGGTCAAACTCCTCTATCTCGGGAGAGTCACACTTTCTGAGGTACAGTTTCCCCCTCTGCAGAATGAGGTGTAATGATACAGCTTGGCAGGCAGGTTTTGACAGGATCAAGTGAAAATACTTCATAAACTACAATTATGCATATATTATTTAATAATAATTATAGTAATAACAATAATAAGGATAAATTCACATCTAGTCTCCGTGGAACATCTGTTTTATGCAGAATGGTATTATCAACTTTAGTGTCTGCTATTTTGCTGTTTTGCAGATGACTTTGATACCCACTCTCTCATGTTTACTATTTCCCATTTATGAAGGAGGAAAGTGTTCCTCAGGTGGTTCTAGTGAACTTTGCAAGTCACACAGGCAGTGCAAGAACAAAGTGGAACCTTCACTCTGATCTTGTGGGCCCAAATCCTGTGCTTTTCTTCATGTGCTCCCCCCAAGTTAGAGTGGAAGCAATGGTTGGTGTCACCATGAGTGGGGATCCAGGGGTTGGCATGGACAAGGCTGGCCAATTTCTACCCCAGACATCCTGCCCATTTACACAGAGGCAACTGCTGTCTCTACCTGAAGCCACTGTCCGGGGTGATTGTGTTCATTGGTTTTACTGTGCGTGGGCCCCTGATCCTTTGTTCTATGGAAACTGTGTCATCTGAACTCAAAGCACTGAAGCAATTCTGTCCACTCATTCTTTGGCTCTGAAAAAAATAAGTCAAACAGACACTTTGTGCTAACGTTTCTTTGTCTCATGGTCACTCTGTGCTCAGGCAACTGGGTCACCTTGTCCTTCTGCGCGCAGGTATCCCTGGCTTCGTTCCCTTTGTTCTCAGGAATCCATGTGCTCTAGTTTTTCTAAGTCAGTTTTTCTGGGCTTGAGATTTTTCTGAGCCTAATCCTCCTGGGTGCAGGTAATTCCTGAGTTCGCCTGGAAACAGAGTCTGAGGCAAAAGCATTTACGTGAAGGGGGTTTATTTAGGAAGGAGGAGTGCTTGAATGTGGGATGAGAGAGTGACAGAGCATGGGAGAGAAGGCCATTGCAAGAATGTGCTCGGGAACCAGCCACTGCTACGAGCAACGTATGCTGACCCCACCAGCCCCTGGAGGAGACTCAGGACAGGGGTCTTGAAATAGTCAATTCAGAGTCTGAAGGGAAAACACATTTACTCATCTTCTCTCTTCCTTTGCTCAAGGGTAGTCCTTTGATTACTTGCTTGCCTGAATTTCCAGCTGCATACGCCATGGCCAAGCAGGTCCCCTGGTTGCTTCTCACCTTCTATCAGAGAAGCCCACCAGCAGGAAGTGGGTGTGTGATGTGCACCTAAGCCAAGAAAGGACTGTCAGGTAACTCCTGTGCACATCTGGTCACGATCCCAGCAGAACTGGTCAGGATTGGGGATGCTAGAGTAAAATAGGAGGTGGGGCCGAGCACAGGAGATGTGCCAGACCCGGACAGCATCCCCCTGGTCCTTCTGGAGATCACAATTTCAAAGCAGATGTTCACCAGAGCCCCTCTGGGGGTGGGCATCTGCCCTGACTGACATGACACCATCAGAGGGCACTGTCTCCTTGGCTGCTCACCTGTGGCTTGGAAGGAGCCTGCCTCGCTTGATGCAGACATAGAGTGAGAGTTTGATTCTTGGGTGACCAGTTCTCTCTATGACCTGAGTCTGACACCAGCAGCCACATAAGCCCTTAAGGATTCGATAAGGTGATTATGACAAGGAGACATAGCGTGGAGAACAGAGAGGCACTCGGCACCCTCAACAGCATGCTCCAGGCCTCACAGAGGGCCACTCCTTCAAATGAAGGGGGGTGTTGAGAACGCAGAGCAGAAAGATTGATAATTATTTGAAACAAGCTTAAACATTTGGATTGCTCCAACTGCCTTAAATCACTCTGCCATATTTATACTTGACTAGTGTTCTACATAACAACTTCTAAATCAAAGACTTTTGAAAAATTTCAATCACTGTGTTTTGAAGTGATTGAGAGCTCAGGGCGTGAGCAGTGTAGAAATAAGGCATATTAACATTATTAGCGCAACAAATTTCCTGAAGTAGTTACATTAAGAAATGATCAAGGCCTTAGCCTCTATAAAGGAAAGAGAGCGGCATGTGGTTCAGGCATTTGGTTTTGAAAGGATCTTAACTCTTTTGATGCTGAGAGGAGATCAATGGTCTGAAAATTGATGATTCCAAACGAATTGTGTTGTCAGGAAGATATCTTCTGTCATATTAGGACAGTAGAAGAAAAAAATCCATAGAGAGAGGGAAGGAAGAAGGCAAGAAACCACACAAATAGCCAACTCTTACATAGAGTTAGCCAGGAGTTAGTCGAAGCACTTTACATATATTAATAACTTATATATTGTAATAACCTGTAAAAATATATATATTCACCCCATTTATCTTATGCGGGCTAATCAATTCCCATAAGGCAAATGTTATTGTTATCCCATTTTATAAGATGGAGGGGTAGCTAAGTTTACGTATTTGGATAGTCAAGAAAGCAGGATATAAACCACCCTCACTCCAGAGTGCCTGGTTTTGAAAGAGGGAAGGGAAAGATATATTTCTAGCCCCACAATGTGTCAAAGACAGTTTCTTATTTAAACCTTTAAAGGCCCTTCTGAGATACTGCCTTTCATTCAACAGATAAGAAAACAGAAGCCCACACAAGTTGGCTAAGGTCACATGGCTTGTGAGTGGCAGATACAGGATTTTAATTCAGAGCTGTCCTTCTGGCCCCTTTAGTTCCTATTTTGACATTTGTTAAGTGGTGGGTAACATTTGATGTACAAAAAGAACTAAATAGTCATAATATTAACAAGTTGAAATTAAAGACTTCTCTTCTTTCTATCTGCTGATGTCAGGCAACCAGCCATGAAAATGAACACCCTTGCCAACAATAATAATTATAAGAATTCCAGGCTATCAGACAAAACCTTCTTACTTGTAGTTATGGATCTAGCTCTCTGGAGCCAGTTAAAGTAAAATGTAAACTGTTAATAGAATCTCAAGAGGTTCTTGCCGTGAAACTCAGAAGGCAAAGTTGCATAAACTAAACCTTCTGGCCCTTTCTTACCAGTTCTCTCTTCCTATTGAAGTGGGCAGGGAGAGAAAGGATAGAAACTTATCATTCCCCTCCTTAGTTCTGAGACATCCAGCCCGTCACTACCTGGTGCAAATGGGGAAGTTTCCCTCTTACTGTTTTTATTGTTCCAAAAGGGTTATGGCAGAATTTCTTAACACTGTAAGCTGTATGAGGTCTGACAATTAAGTTCAGAATTCATCCTAGAAAAAATGCTACCTACCTCATAGTTGAATATCACTATGATCGTCTTCGAAGTCCTCCTCTTGGTAAGCTAAGCACTGACACCAGTGCCTAATCCACCCTTCAAAGCAATTTTGGAACTCTTTTTTCTGAAATGGGTGTTAGGACTGTCATCCTCTTGATGTACTGAATGTCATCAAAATATCTTCCTTTCAATATTTTCTTTACCTTCAAGTAAAGGAAAAAGTCATTGCAAGCCAGATCATGTGAGTTGTGAGGGTGTTCCAATACAGTTATTTGTTTACTGGCTAAAAACTCCCTCACAGACAGTGCCCTATGAGCTGGTGCATTGTCATGATGAAAGAGCTACATCTTTCTCAGGCTAAGATTTTCAGTTAAGATGTTCCTGTTTCTCAGAGCGGCACCTGTGGCTCAGCAAGTAGGGCACTGGCCCCATATACTGAAGGTGGTGGGTTCAAACTTGGCCTCGGCCGAACTGCAAAAAAAAAAGAAAGAAAGATTTTCCTGTTTCTCTATCAATGTTTACTAGGTCTACTATGCTTCTCATAGTCAGCTGACAATGTTGACACACAACTTGATGAAGTTTTTCAATGTTTTAGTCAGTTCTTCTCACCCTGACCTCTCTTTCTCTCCCCTCAGAAAAACATTTGATCCATTTGTACACTGCTATTTTCTTCATGGAATTATCCCCCTAAACTTGAACTAACACATCCCTGATTTCATTTCTATTCTTGCCAAGTTCAACAAGAAATTGATGAATGTTTGTTCGTTACTCTAATTCAAGCTCTGATATTTCTCATGATGGCACACAAAAACACTCAACAACAGTAATGAATGCCACTCAGAAAGACACCACCACATGTCAACATGAGAGGAGAGACACTGATACACCAAGGTTATGAAATCTGACTGAGTTGTTTGTATAGTGCTGTCAACATAAGTGCATGGTGGCAAGTTCATGAACTTAGTCAGACCCCATACACTTCTAAAGAATCTGGATTTTCAAAATGCCAGATAGGACAAATACAAGTTCTTTGATTCCCCTACCTCCTCAGGCTCAAGGAAGGCTTAAAAAAGGCTTGATACTTAATAGAACTATTGATACTTTACCTATATCATCTAATCAAAAACTCACAATATTACCTCAGAGTCTGGACTATTATTATCCTTGTTTTATGATGAGAAAACTATTAGACGAATAAGCCTCATTCATATATTAAGAGTGATTTAATTTAAGCAGATAATAATAGTTGCTAAATATTATGTTTGGAGTAATTCAGTGAATGATGATCAGACTAATTCTAAACTGTGTTTCTAAATCTGTAAAATGAGAAAACTTGACCTAGACGATCTCAAGTTCTCCTCCAACTCCTATATTCTAGAATCTCTACCAAATTTAGGAGAGGGAAGAGAAGAAAGAAAAATAAGTCTTTTTAAATCTTCAGCCATGTGTCATATGGTGTATCAGGCATTTTTCTCTTAATTTTCACAAGAAACTTGGTGAGAGGGTGTCAGAATACTCACTAAACAAAGGAGGGAATGAAGATCAAAAAGTTTGAATTACCCAAGATCTCAAAGCTTGCAGTCAGCAGATCTGGAGTGTTAGTGCTCTATCAGAGGACAGAACCAACAAACTTTTCTCTACCTTAAGGCCAGATGGGCCCTCTGATAAGGCTTGTGTTACGAAGACTACTTGTTTCAGAAGCTGGGTGATTATTGCCTTCTGTGAGTCATCCTGCAGCTGCTCTGGGTTTGGGAGACTTGGGAGCCCTTGCTGGGCTAAGACACCTCATTGTAAAAAGATAAAATCTCAAATTCTGCTAGAGAAAATTGTGTGCTAGACACTGGCATGACATGGTCAGGGTCTGTGAATCAATGCCAAGGACGTCTCCAGACCAGTAAATTTCCTTAGCTACTCCTACTCTAAATAGTGACCCCCCTGACATCTTCCAGTGAGGTAGTCACCTCCAACATGCTCCAATAGCACTTGGGAAATCTCTATCACAGCAACCATCCCCCAGGACTGTAACTGCATGTTTAATATTTGTCTTCTTTGAGATGTTAAGCCTCTTGAGGGAAGGGATTATGTTTTATTACCCTTTAGTATTAGTTGTATCAACTCACCTAATGATAGGTGAGCTAGGTAGCCTACCAGAATTAACAGCTCCAGAACTCACTGGGTTCTGCTAATTTCTCCTTTTCCAGATTGTGGCACCCTTTTACTGTGTGGCTGTGCAGCAAACCATACCACACTGTGGATTTATGGAGGTTTTCTCAGAATTTTAGGTTTATTTTTCCCCTGGAAAGACTCATGTTCACCCTTTGGTGCACAGTGTCCCTAAAGCTAGGCTTAATAAGAATAGAATAATACTGAAGTATGGGTTAGGTAGCTTGCAGTTGACATTGATAAGAGGTCAGAGTTGTAAAGGCACATCTCAGGGCCAGAGTGGGTACTTTTAGGGGGAGGAAAGAAAGAATAAGTATCCAGGACATTTGAGAGATAGGTAGGCTGAAGAGCCTGGTTCAGGTCCAAGTCTCTGAGTAGAGATTACGTCCCAAGGTAGAGTTTTTATGTAGTATCTGCTCCATGCAGTGAGTCTGAGTGTACCAGGGTATAGTGATGTTAGCATGGATACTCAGAAAAGTATAAGAGGTGCTACTCTCTCTGCCATGCTTTCTGCCATGTTTTCTGCCAAATATCAGTGTACTTGGCTATATTCCAGTGACTATAATGAGATCTCGCATCTGTAGAAGCTGTCATTCCACTTGTAGGGCTGGCTGGACTCTGATCAAGTTGTCCTGTGCATCACTTAGGATCAAGATTCTTAGAGTGAAAACAGAATAAGGAGGCAGCCAGCAAGTAGCCCTGAATCCCAGAGCACACAGATCTCACCTCAGGACAAATGAGATAGTGAATATGTAAGTGCTCTGTAAACTGCAAAGGGCTATAGAGATGTGAGCATCTTTAAGGTGAAAATCACATGTAATCTGAACAGAAGTGTTGGAGTGACCCATGTTACACAGTACAACGTTTGAAGAGTAAGTCCATTCCCTGGGCTGACATTGTGTGACTTAAGCACAGAAAAACCAAGACCAGGCCCTTCAACTTTTAGGTGAGTCTAGAAATACAAGTGCTCATTTAGCTTCATCTTTGCCTCTTTTGGGTTTTGTAAGAAATTCTGGCTGTGTAAGGGAGGAGACTCACAAAAGGAATACTCCAGTGAAGACAACCCAAGGATGTTTGAAACCCTCTCTCCCTCTCCCTTATTTGTCATGGCTTCAGCCCTCTTCTTAGTCAAGCTTTTTTCTTGGCAAGCTTCCTGGGATGAATTCTGTCAAAGGTGGATGAATATTGTAATATTGGATTCCTGTAGCCATGGACAGAGCCCAGGGTCCGCACTGCTGTTCATGTTTGATCTCCCATTCAACTTTCTGGAAGAAGCTGGCTGAACTGAGGATCAGAGATTTCTCCACTTGCTTCCCCTCCTCCCCTTTGACCGTTTCAATGCCAGCAGTTTAGCACAGCAGCAAATTAACTCCTTGACTGATCATCTGCTCAGAATTTCTCACATCTTACAGAAAGGGCAGCTGGACCCAAGAATTTGCAAAAGGGAGAATTTTTATTTCAGCTTGAATATACCTGCAGGTGAAAATATAGTTCGGTTCTCATTCATGCCAAGGGACCTCCCAGGGGAACCTGCTCATTCTAGCCAAGTGATTTTGCTTGCTAGACAAAGTTCTTCATAAGTAATTCTTCCATAAATATGAAGAACTTGGACGATTCAACTGAAACATCTTGGTTTCAGACTGGAGACTTAAAAATTTTCAGCCATGACTTGGGTTCTCCAGGGAGGAAGCATATTCCTGTACAAGAAACACATACTTGATCAGAGAATTTTATTTTCTGCTAAGAAGATTTAATTAATATTCTACCAATTAATTGTGTTATCTCTTACCCCTCTAGGCATCAGTTTCCAAAGTCAGATCGTCATTCGAGAAAAAAATTAATTCTCAGTTTCCTATTATATGTCTGGCACCGTGCTGTTCTCTCTTCTAAGAGCTTGAGGTCATGAGCAGTGCTCCTCAGTCCTTAATATGTTTATCGGTCACTCGGGCCGACAACAACTGCATTGTTAAAATGCAGATTCTGGGTGGCACCTGTGGTTCAAGGAGTAGGGCGCCGGCCCCATATACCAGAGGTGGTGGGTTCAAACCAGGCCCTGGGTCAAAAACTGCAAAAAAAAAAAAAAATAGCCGGGCGTTGTGGCAGGTGCCTATAGTCCCAGCTACTTGAAGGTGGAGGCAGGAGAATCACTTGAGCCCAAGAGTTGGAGATTGCTGTGAGCTGTGATACCACAGCACTCTACCCAGGATGACAGCTTGAGGCTCTGTCTCAAAAACAATGCAGATTCTGATTCAATACATCTAGAGTGAGACCTGAGATTCTGCATTTGTAACCAGTTCTTGTGTGGTAGTGATGCTGCTGGTCATGAGAATGCACTTTGCGTTGGAAGGTACTGGAGGAACTAGTGTTCTTGTATAGACCAAAAGAATTTCCAACGGAGTTTAGCAACAGTTTAAATGGAAGACTTGTATAGAATGATAGAAATGTAATTATTCTGATTGAAGGAGGAGAATGTGGTAGAAGTCCTTGAATATATCCAGCTGAGGAAACTCACAAGTCACCTCTATGGTACCACTGAGACCACAGCAGGTACAGCTTGAAGCCCAGAGTAATGAATGTTTTCTGGGGAGGCCTCTCACAGTCTATGGATGAGGATGGAAATGTAGAGAGATGTCATTGAAATAATAAGGGTAGGACAAAACATAGCTCTGGGAATAGTGTTTTATTTGTGAACTTGGCTAGGCCACGATACCCAGATATATGTTCAAACACCAGCCTGGATTTTCCTGTGAAGGTATTTTTTAAGATGAGATTAATATTTAAATAAACAGGGTTTGAGTGAAGTGAATTACCCTCCATAATATGGGTGGGCCTTGTCCAATCAGTTGAAGGCTTCAAGAGAAAACAAACGAAGGGCACCCTAGGAAAAAAGGAATTCTGCATCCAGGAGCAACATCAATGTTTCCCAGCTTCCTGGTTTGCTGGTCTATCCTGAAGATTTGAACTTGCCTGCCAAACCCATAATCTATGAGTTAATTCCTTAAAATCTCTCTCACTCTTTCCTCCCTCCTACATTCTACTGATTCCATTTTTGTGGAGAATTCTGAGTAAAACAATTCCTTTAAGCACAAAGGATTTTCTCGAAATAAAATCTTCTCTTTTAGCATATCCTGCAAATATGTAATTTGTGATCTGTGCATGGTCCTAGTGGCTTGAATGTGTGGACCACACTGGCCCTTTTGCCACACCTTCTTTTATTGTAGTGAAACATGAAACCCAGCCTAGATCTGGACTCAAGACTTCTGAGTTGCTAGCTCTACTATTAATACCCTGGGACTTGAGGACAAATCATTCTCCCTGGCTGAGCTTTGGTGTCTTCCTTTATAAAAGAATGTGACGACCTATATCACCATTTTAAAGATTATTTTCTGAAGAATATTAGGCTCTTTTGGAAAAAGACCTATCACCAAGTAAGTTTTAAAAATGCGGAGTCATGATGAACATTCATTTCAAAGCTTTGAGAAGTCTTGTAGCAAAGAAGCCTACTTATTTTTTCCCCCTGTAGCTTATTTGATGTCCAAATGCTAACACTATCTAGTAAATCTAGCAGAGATATATTTTGGGAAATGTAATTCTGTATGGTTATTGTGGTCCACTTCAGCCCTCAGATTATTTATTCTTTTCACATGATTCAAAGACAGAAGCCAAGAGAAAAATTGGTCAAAATCTTTTCTATAATACTTGAAGGGTGTCCCGCTTTTTACATCCTTAAAATGGGAACTTTAATAGAACTTACCACATTGGGTTCTTGTAAGGATTAAGTTAAATAATGCATATAAAGTACTTAGCACAGAGACTAGCACCTAGTAGACAGCCAATAACTTTTTTTTTTCCACTATAAGCCAAAAATGGCCATATTTGTAGAGTTCAGTTCTAAGAGGAACTCAGGTATTCAATCCTTCAGACCAAACCCAAACCATTTTATACTTGGATTATTTCACTCTGGGTGAGGGGCGACTTCCAGGCATTTGAAAGCTCTGACATCTCTCTGGCAACCCAGGAGCATTCTGGAGCCAAGATGCTAATGATTTAAGCATTAATAAATCCAGAGATAGGTCATTCAATTTTCTTTTAAATGCAGATCATAAAAGAGGGAGGAATATTTGGGTAAAGATATACTGAAAGTTTTACTGAATCTGAAGGCTTTGGAGCATTTCTGTAGCAACTGACTAGGGCTGTACTATGCTGAGTTTTCTCTACTCCTGTGCTTGGAGGGGGCATATCTGAACCTCTAGAAATACCCCACTTTCTCTCTGACCCTAAAAATACTCCAATTGCTATATTATGCTTGCATAGCCCTTCCATCCTATCCAAGGGTTTCCACATTTGTATTCTCCTCTGTGACCTCCCAAAACCCAGTGACTTAAGACAGACAGGAAGATTGCCTGTTTAACAGATGTGGAAACTGAGGTCCAGAAAGGAATGATTTGTTCAAAAATCTCAAAAAGAGTTGGCCAAGAGCCTGGACTAGAAATGCCACCTCCTACCCCCAGTCCTGGGCCCTGTCTACTGGACCTCTTCCCTACACAGGTGATCCACTGTCTCCAGGGACACAGCTCTGGGATCTGAGCGCTGGCAAGTGGGATGCAGATTGGTATGCAAGCTTGGTGGGCTCTGGCTAATCTTGCAGGGAACCCTTCAATCTGAATAACAATCAACAAGATTTTAAAGAAATTTGGGCCAATTTCCTGGAAGTCTATGATTAATCTAATTGCTGGGTTTTCCTCTGTTTTTGTCTCCCACTGTTAATTTCATTTATTTTTCTCTTTCTTCCCCGACACAGACTGCCTTGTCTCTCTACGCAGTTTTGTCACTGTTGTTATTTGTCCGTACATAGTTTATCTTTGGCAATGCATTCAATGGGAGTGTTGTACTCTATGTTTGGGGAAGGAGAATCTTTCAATAGAGACAACACCACGCAGCAGGGAGATAGAGCACTGGGCTGCATTTCAGAGACCCTTTTTCAAAGCAGTGCTCTGTGGATACCTGCTATGCCTCCCTGGCTCCTCCATACCCTGTATTCACAGAGACCTCCTGCTTCTCCTGGCCTCTCCCTTCATTAAAGTATATCTGGGATTACACAAAAAACTCTAGGGCCTGCGCTATGCTGCCAGCTGCTGTGAATAAAGAAAGTAGTTCAAAAATAGATTTGGGTCAAACATAATAGAAAATGTGTCCTTTCTTCAAGGGGGTTTGGTTCTCCAGAGGACACATCGCGGGGATGGGAGACAGTGATAATGTTCTCAGAATCAAGTGGACAAAAGCATTCTAGCACTGGGGTTAAGACAGAGATTGGGGAATGAGATGGGGAGTGATGGGAAGAGTAAAGGCAAGTGTGAGCACTGGCCATGACTACACCTGCTGGCAGAACCAGAGAGGGGTCAGGGAGGCCTGGATAGAGATGGGGCCATGCTAGCTCATCCCCTGGGTGAAGAGATGAAGAGGGAAGCCAACTTTTCTGCTGCCTGTGTTTCTTATCTTGCATGTACCTAGCTTGGAAGCATAACCAGTGACTGGTTTTGACATGGGAGACCACAGATGAGCAACTGGTCTAACCAAACAGCATCAGAAATGGTAAACTCTGGGGATAGCAGAGTCACATGGCTACTGGGGATGAGGCACCAAGGAGGGGAGAGTGTGAACTTGACTCTAGGTCAATCTGTCATCTGAGTCACCTGCTTCCCACCCCGTGGTCTTCCTGGAGAGATGAGCATGAGTTCAGCCAAAGTCTTGGTTCTTCACCCAGTCTGATTCCTACTCAAAGATTAAAGTGGCCCTGTCAGTGACTGTCTTGGAAGCCTAGAGCTGTCCTTTCTCACCAGTTACCTGCCGGAAGTCTAGAGAGGTATCATGGACCTTGCAGATAACTCAGGGGGCAATAATAATAATAAGGTCTCGTAATGTTGGGCCCTTAACCTGTGCCGGGTATATATCTGCCTTATCTCATTGTTCCTCAACCTGAGTAAATACTCCTGTAATAAATATTTATTTGATTATTAGAACCAGCTACATGACTTGCAAGGCCTGGTGCAAAATGAAAATAAAGAGCCCCTTGTTAAAAAGAAAACACTGAGAATTTCAAGTCATAAAGAGTAGAGCATTCAACCAAGCTCAGGGCCCTTCCGAACTTGGGGATGCACGGGTCACCTGGCCATGGAACCAGCCCTAATAATAACTACGCCTGAGATGTAGAGGTGCTAAGTAATTTGATGACAAAGTTAGTAAGCTACAGAACCTGTAAACTCTCTCCAGGTAGATAGCTGGGGATGGGACGGATCTTCCAGCCCTGCCAATTTTCCCCTATGACAAAAGAATCCAGGGGGGCTGTATGATCCCACTAGAGGGGCCTTTGCCTGGTGGAGCTAAGAGCATTGTTCAGGAGGCTCAGTGCATAGCCCCGGGCTCCAGCTCCAATGCTCAGTAGCCAAGACTGGACTGCTGCACCCTCTGGCTCTAGAAGCAGCAACTTCTGCTGGACCACACTTGCCTCACCTGGAAACAATAGCTTTAAAAACAGCAGCAATAGCAACAGGCAAAGCTGCATATCTGGGCATGGCTTGCTCAGTTGACCTCCCTCAGAGCTGGCGAGGGGAAGACCTGTGTCAGCCGACCTCCCACTTGCTTAAGGGGTCCCAGATGCACTGTCTTTTGCCCTGCAGACATTGACAGGGACTGGGTCAGGATCATCTATTTGTTTCTCTGGGACTTCTTGTCCTGGTATCCCAATTTCTCTTCTACATTTTCACTCAGAGCTTCCTGTACCTCCACTTTTCAGAGATGTGGAGACATGGAGGCAGGCTGGGCTGTGGGCTAACTCCTTCAAGTCTCACCACATGGCAGTTGGCATCTTCATCCTTAGAAGCCTAAAGGTGAAAACTATCACCAGAATCTCTCCCAATTAAGACTCAGTGACACTCGTACAGGTGACCAGTCACAATTACAATTTCGGCTTCTGTGTGAGGTCAGGAGACCATCTTGGCTTTTCTCTAGAAGGGGAGGGACATTTGGCCCTTGGGGAGGTTATTGAGAGAAGTAACCTTATACCTTTCTGGGCATGGGATAACTGTATCAAATGAGACAAATTTGGCCCCTTCCCTCCCAGAGTTTCTAGTCTGCGGGTAACATAGATAGCAAACAAATAGTTTTACAATGAATTACCTAATTATAGCTGTGAAAAGGAATGGGAAACACAAGATGAGGTGAAAGTATACGCAGAGATGGCCTGATCTGGTCAGAGGGGTCATGAAAGGTCTACAGCAGTGACATTTAAGCAGAACCCCAGGGAAGAACAGAAGTTTGTCCAGTACATGGACTGAGGGAAGTGGCTCAAAGTTCTCACATAGGAAACGGCACCCCTAAGTCAGAAATGTGCCTGGCCTTTGCCTCTGTGGTGCCAGTGAGGGTTGCCGGGAGAAACGCTGCTGCCAAGACTGCCTACTTCGTTGAGAAGGGAAAAGGAAGGGAATGGCCGGGAGAGAGAAGAAAAAATAAGAGAAGAGAGACCAGCTGGAGCAGGGCTGAAGTGGAGGGCAGAGTGAGGAGAAGGGGCAGAGATCCAAGGGGGAGAAATGAGACAGTTAGCAACCTGATTCTTAAGTCGAACCCATGGGCCAACCATCAACTATAGAGGATGCCAGGAAAAGCTTAAAGCTCCACATAGCCTCCTGGAATAGGTGCTCCCAGCCCTGCAGCCATTCACCAGGAGCACACCTGCTCCCTCCGGGGCAGCTAGGACAGGTGGAGGACACTCATGCTGAACTGTGCAGCCCTTTCAGGGCCGCTCACCTTATGTGAAGATAAGAGTGGTATTGCAGAGGTGCTGGGAGGGCTGCTGGAGAGAATGCGTGCCAGGGGCCTAGCATGATGCTTAGCCTCTAGCTAAGAATTATTTGCTATTCTAACATTCTGGAGTGGACAAAAAGGAAGCTTTGGAGTTAGCAAGACTCAAGTTTGAAACCTCGTTGTCCCCGTAAGTTTTGTGAGCTTGAGCTGATTAGTTCACGTTCATCCCACTTTCCCATCTATAAAAGAGAGGTCATGGGACTTACTAATGCAAAGATCCACAGCTCACAGTTAAAAATCTTACCTTCCTCTTCAATTGCTTTTAATTTCTCAATCTGCTTATAAATTCAGCCTATTCCAACACTTGAGGGAGCGAGGGTCTCCCTGCAAGCAGGATGCCGTCAGCCCACTATCCCTTTTGAAGGACCTTGGATCGAGCCTGGAAGATGAAGAGCTCCCACAAATCCTGCCTGCGGTTGCAAAGTCTGTTTACAAGTCTCATCTCAGACGGCTCTCAGAGAGGGGCCTGGAAGTAGGAGACATCGCTGCATTTCCTGGAGAAAAAAACAGAAGCTCAGAAAGATCTATTTATTCCTTCAAATCATTGAATCTGACCCCAATCCTCAACTCCACCCAGGGCAGCACACCCATTAGCAGCTGCAAAAAAAAAAAAAAAAAATTATTTTGGGGTTTACAAAAACCCAGAAAAAAAGTTCAGTGAGGTTCTTTGAAATGATCCTCCAATGGGGACCAGTTTGGGGTAGATGTGGATCAGGAGAGGAGGTGGCGAGGGTATGTGTGGGGGGGAGGTTTGCCAGAAGGTCTAAGTGTACCCATGAGGGAAGGCAGATTCTGATCAGAGCTGTTTGTCTCAAGAGGTAAATGCCGGCCCCAGACACTCTGCTGGGCCCTTCTCTCCCTCTCCAGCAAGAGCCTTCCTTCCTGCTAGCCCCAGGGGTTCTGCTCACCCTCCCACCTGGGCTGCAGCCAGCCCTGCTCTGCTCTTGCCAGGGGCTGGAGTGCTGGTGGCCGGCTCCCCCAGCTTGCCTCCATTGGCCTGAGTGCGTCCTAGCCCGCTCTGGATATTAGAGCATTCTCTCATTTGAAAGGCTCCTTTATTTTTAGTGCTAAATCAACAAAGCTGTTACTGTCATTTTCCATCAGACCGTCATCTTCCACGGATTCAAAATTACACTCAGCTGCAAACTATTGACACTCCTCTTAACAAAAAAATGGTTTTAATAAATCTTTACATTAGCCTATGAGATAAAAAAAAATCTTTACCATGAAATATACAAGTGTATAAGTGTTTTATGAAAGTTTTATTAACTTTACAAAAGAAAAATTGGCAGTGGACCATGAACATCCTGTACTCCTAACACGTGGTTATAAATTACATGTTCTTTCCAATAACATCTGAAAAAGAGACTGTAATTTAAATTTCAAAACCACTTGGCATACCTACTATATAGTGCTGACATGAAGTAAAAGGAGGAACTAGAGAGGCCCAGACAAAGAAGGGAAATATAAAGACATCCTTAGCTAAAAAGCTGCTGATGGGTACAATCCCCCCTCCAGCTGGACAGGGATCAAGTACTTGCTTGTCATATCATTCAATGCACTGTTCAATCTGGGATTCTTCCTTTCAACAAAAAGAGAACTTAAGTGCTAGTAATCATCGCTTGCAGAACTTTATCTCCTAGCTACCTTCTTTATGTCAGGATTTCTCAATGACCGCTGCCGCTGGCGGAGAGATCAAAGTTGTTATTAAACACAAATGCAAACCCCAGCCTATGCAGGAGGTGAGAGCTGGGATGCTCCCTCCCTGCGATGCAAGCCTAACACTACCTGAGTGATTTTCCATTCTCCGTCCCCACTTCTAAGGCTTTTAAGTCAACTTCCTAGAGGGTCTGTCCAACACTGGGGCTGGGGCCCAGCTCTTCTTTGCAAGGGAGTGCTGGAGTGTCAAGAATATTTTGGGACACTAAGGCCACCTGGTGAGATGCTTGGCGTTTGAAGAAGCCCTCCAGAAGTGAGCAGATGGCGAGATCAGGTGGTAGCCTGTAAAGTTCACTGCTTTGGGGAAAGCAGATATGTATCAGCATCTCAGCAGCACTAAGCCTGCATTCCAGGGGAAAGGCATCATTTGAAAGTCACGCAAACCTGGATCCAAAGTCCAGTTTCGCTAGTTACTAGCTGCATGATTCTGAGCAGCTTACTTAACCTCTGTCTTCTGTCTGAGTCATACTGGGAATGTCTGAATGCTGGAAGTGGTTTTCTTTGGTGTTCAAGCTCAAGATTTCCATAGCCTGAAGAGCGTCCATCTGTAGAAAATGGTAGGAAGAGGTAGAGGGAGGGTGGTACACACCTGAGATATCAAGGTTTCATTTAAGTGGTGAAATTTTCAGTTTGCCACTGACAAAATCTCAGCCTCTAAGAGGGTGGGGGCACCAGACCAGACAGCCCAGGCTGGGAACTAGAAAACAACGCTGGGAAAATCCTCTTGGTCTGGTGGGTGGATGGCACAGAAAACTTCAATAGTGTTTCTGCATAAAGAGCCAGAGCCCAGGTATTAGAATGCCTTTCTTTCCATGGTGGAAAGAATTTAAATTGATTTCCACTTAGATATAGGATATTTTTTTGTGGTTTTTATAGAAACACCTGAGGCAGAAGACCCCTGCTAACACACCCTGCTCTGCCTTTCGCCTTGGTCTGTTTAATTTTTTGAACCTGTTTTCTTAGTTGTTGGTCTCATTGATTGAAATAAACTGAGGAATAAACCCCTGAGCTGGAATGACATTGGAGACAGACGACGTGGGATCTGTGAGGCCTCATTTCCCATCACAAAAGGGAAATATGTGCCCTTAATGGAAAAACAACTTTTGACCAAATAAATTATTTTCTTCCAGTTCAAAATAAGTGATGGTCCTTACAGAGTAGAACTTGCCCTCCTTCCAAATGTGTCGAAGGAAAGTGACATGTGTCTCGGATGTCGAATTACAAGGACATCATGTTAATCTGCTGGGGCTGCATCGCCCTCGATGAGAAGGCAGCCAGACGCCAGGGGGTGGGGAACAGCTGTGACTGCGTGGAGGTCACACTTGGGGACTAGACAGGAGCCGGCGGTGGCCCTCCAGCGCTGCCCAAACTTCATTATGTAGGAAAAATGCACCCAGTAGCAAGATGCGCAAGATCTGAGAATCGGTGAGAAAAGTTCATTTGGACTGACGGGAACTTGATTAATTTTGAGCCTGGTGTTGCTCCTGCCTCCCTGACTCGGTCTTCAGAATATTAATGAGACTCTTGAGGAAAAGATGAAGCACAAGAGATGTACCTGGAGTCAAAGGCCACCCTTCCTGATGACAAATTGCAACAACAACAGTAGTGACAATGGTCACCGCGATGTAGAAAAAGGCACCAAGCACCAAAGCTGCTATGCAGAATCTAGTTTCCTCCTCACGACAACCCCATGAAGCAGTGATTATGTGTTCTGTTCTGCAACGCACAGACAGAAACACTTTGGCACAGAGAGGTAAAATAAGTTGTGCAAAGGCGCACAGCCTGAGGGTTGTACCAAGTCCAACCTTTCATATGCCATGGCCTGGTCAAACTGGAACGCCCACCATGTGAGCCCACCTGTGGCCAGCGTTCACTGGATGTGATCTCTAGGCCTGACCGCCTTCCTCCCTCCTATCTCAGAATTCAGCCAAGCATGCAAAAATTCCCATTGGGATTCTGGATGCAATTAGACACTGATTTGGGGCGTAAGTCAGGGCATCTGACCCTGGGATAGGCCCTGACTCCAGGGACTCCTAATGTCAGGTAAAGTCTGGCAGGTGAGCATGTAGTTCTATCCCAGCTATAATGAGAAGGCTGACCTCTGGGTGGGTGGCACGCAGCAATGGGGCATAGTAATCATAATCTGAGAGGCCTGTTGATGGGCAGGAAGCAGCCCCTGCCACCAGCCAGGGCAGTAAATGGGAGGGAGAAGTCAGGAGTTAGAGAGAAGAATGGAACTCCTTGGCAGTGGACAAGTTGGCCAGGAATAGAAAACCCATGTCAAGGGGGTGGGGAGGCAGCATTTGGTGGCAGGGCAGATAGCTCTCACAGAGACTTGGAGTCAGGCTCCAAGGCCAGAGCCCAGAGTTAGACCCAGACTTCATGGTGTAGAGCTGAGAGGCTGCCAGCATGGAGACATTGACCCCCAGGGGAGTGCAAAGTCAGCAATGGAAGAACTGCAAGAATGACTCGTCTCATGGACTCTGAAGCCAGAACCTAACAAAACCCTGCTCTCATGCACTGATGCTCTCCCTCCCTCCCTTTCTCTCACCCTGCATGTGTTCATTTACACATTCATTCGGTAAGTATTATCTGAGCAATTATACTGTGACAAATGAAGATGAACGAGACACATGAGAGCTTCCAGTGTCAGGAGACAGTCCTCTAATCGAACGTATATCCTAAGTGAAGGGTCATGATTGTGCTTTAGACTCAGGGCTCTGGAAACCCAGAAGAGAGAGCACTGGATTCTGCCTGGACTCATCCAGGGAGGCTTTCTGGAGGAGGTGAAGGACAATTGAGTGGAATCTTGGAGCTTACTTATTAACCAGGTAAACAGCAATGAGCGTATTAGTCACAGGGAGAGAATAGCTCTGGCAAAGGTTCAGAGGACAGAGAACATAAGGCCAATTTGAAATTGGCCTAAAACCTGGGTGCAGACATGTAAGGAGAGAGGCCCTTCTTATTTTCAGGGAACATAGCAGTTTGGAGTTCCATGAGCTGATGCGTGAATCCAGATCATTCCACTCTCAGTGTCCCACCCAGCCTGCCCATGCTAGGGAGCTGGGTGATGTTGTACAAAATTCTTTAGCTGCAGACAGACCCAATGGGATCTCAGAGCTCATTCCTCCACTAAGGTCAAGAGCCTTAGGAAACTGCTTATTTCTTTAAGCTCAAGGTCATCATTATTAAGAAAAAGGGAGGGCTTTTTAACACTGGCCCCATGTATTTGCCTGAAACACACATGGAGATTTAAATCAGATGATGCTGCAACTGATTAACTTGTCAGTAGAACTTGTCCATTTGTCTTCTTCTTTTGCCCATTTGTTTCAGGGAAGATTGAGATGATTGCATATCCCAGGGAGATGGGAACAGGGCTGCGGGACAGGGACCCCACTAGGAGGCTGAGTCAGTAGCCCAGGCATGAGATAATCAGGTTGGAAGTGGTTGAAGTGCAGAGGAGGGGGTGCTTACAGAGAAGATAACACTTATTAAACACCCACTGTGTGCCAAGAAGTACACTAGCAATTTGATTTACATCATTTCATTCAATCCTTGCCACAACCCAATGTTCCATGTATAGCCTGGAGAATATGGTAGCTGGATGGAAACAATCAGCGGCAGCCGATTCAGTGGCAGCTGGTAGGTACTGATTGTTTTCCATTTGATATCTCACATATTATTTTTATAAAACATATACACACACAACACATATACTCATACCAATTCTGGGAGAGAAGTGCTGTACCCATTCTACAGATGAGGAAGTGAAGACCTAATAGCTTGCTAGAGATCACACATATCTGCACAGCTGGCAGGCCCGGATATTGACCTCAGTTCTTCTTGGCTGCAAAGTCTGTATTTTCCATCTCACTGGGTGTCAGAGCAAAAGAAGAGCATCCTGCAAGAAGGTATTTTCCTTCCCACAGTCACTTACTCATTTTTAACACTTTCCCAGGTCTCACCTTATAATCTTAGGCCCCAAATGACCCTCTTCCTTGTCTCAAGCTCACATAGTCAACACGACCTCACAACTGGGTTGGGACAAAAGACATCATTTAAAGATTGACTGTCCAGGCACACAGTGGCTTTTCTGGGCTCTTGTTAGCTCCTCTTTCTTCTTGTGACTGGTTTTCATATCGGGGTTGGGGTGGTAAGGACGGTGGGAGCTGTACTTTTGTCCTGAGGAAGAGCAGAAAGGAAGGAAGAGGAGGGAGATAGCAACCTGGTTTGAGATGTGAAGCATAAATGTTAAACACTTTATGACTCTCCAACAGAGGTTTGCAACTTTGTATTTTCAGGACTTTATCTCTCTTTTAAAATACTACTTGAAAGCCCAACATATAAATCTCTTGTTGCATTAGGTGTGGCCCAAATCCCTGACCACTGATGTCCCGCATCCTACTAACTTCCAGATGTTCTGAACCAGTTGAAAACCATGGATCTGCTCTGTGACTCCAGATCCAGACTTTGCAGTATGTGCATAATTACTGCAAAAGGAAATGAAAGCTCTCTTTCTGCAGAGCTGCCTAGGTCCCTGATAGAGTGAGGTTACCCTGTGTACCCTGGATATAGTTCATGGCTCTCCAAAAGATAGGAAAGAAAAATGAACTAAGCACCTGGTAAGTACCAGTCATTTTGTGAACACAGAAATGCACCCCATTATTTTGTATAAAATTCTCTTGAGGGGGGACTTCTTCAGCCCCCAGCCTCATTTCTTAGAGGACTTAAACTTTAAAGGGTTAGGTATCAAGGCCCAAGGAGTGGTCAGCATAGGAGTTCACACTGCACCCTTTTATAAAATGAAATTTGCTCAATCTTAATCCTGTGCTAAGTGGTCTTTTGTGTTAAGGAGGATGCAGAAAGCACCCAGGATCTGCAGAGCTTCAGGGTCCTTTGAGCGATATGAAAGGGACAAGATACGCACAAAATGGTGCCATGTAGAGAGTGACGGGGCGGGAGCCAAGAGATTGAGACTCTAGTCCTGGCTCTGCCCCTGATTTGCCAGACAAGGAGTTCAAGACTTGAGTTCTCCCCACTCAAGTTGTAGGCCTGGGCACAGGACAGTGCTTTGGAGACATGAAGTTGCTGTGAACAGGCGAGGGGATTCTATAGGGTTGACTCCGAATAACATCATTTGCTAAATGTGTTCCTAATGAGTTAGCATCATTCTAATGCCAATAAACTCCACAAATAAAAAAGACAGGGAGCGAGAAACACTTGCTAGCTCTGTGACTTGGGGTAAATTACTCAACTTACCCTTTTTGATCCTAAGTGTCCTCCCTTTGAAAGCTCCATGTCACAGGGCTAACACAGAATCAAAATGTGCAAGGTGTTGAATGCAGCCTGGCAGGCAGCATCTGTGCTGTATATGTAAGCCTCCTCCTCCGCTTCTCCTCTCCACTCTGTGTATGGTAAAAGAAATCTCCAAAAGTGGTAGTTCCTTTAAAAAACATAATAAAACAACAAACTCCTATTCATCCTTCAAAGCCTAGATTCGTTGATTCTTCTCAAATCTTCCTTGAGCCTCCAAAACAGAGCTCCCATCACCTTCAAGTCATCTGGGGATTTTGTGCTTGCTCTTAACACTCCCTCTTATAACTTCATATTTTATGTATTGTAACTACTTACATGTCGTAATTTCCTGTTTTTATGTCCATCTTCCCCAGTAGTCTGTGCACTCCCTAGTTGGAGCCTGGCACATATAAGTGTGCTGCACACATTTGAGGAGTTGCATTCATAGTCAATAACCCCTGAGTAACTCCTACCATTTCATGGATGACTCCCAGCATTCCACGGCTAACTCCCAGCATTCCACAAATGACTGGGAAAGTGAGAGTGGCCTGCACCCAAAACTTGACAATTTATTCGATCTGCTCTCCAGAACTGCCCTATACTGTTAATCCACTTTTGTGAAAAACAATTCTGCTGGGTCCTCAGGAAAGAAACTTTGAGGCACGTGTGTGAATGGAAAAACCTCTGCTGTCATTTTGTTGAGACTCAAATTCTTGGGCTTTTAAGAAGGAGGCTTTTGCTCTTTTCAATGGCTGCCTCCAATATGATGGAAACATGATAAAATGCCAAATTTTGCTCTAGGCCAAAAAAAAAAAAACCCTCAACTTGTTTTTTAATTTTAGCCTAATTAGAGTAACAAATGTCCTCATGTCAGGACTAATCTGCCAAGAATGCTATAAAGAGCAAAAACTTTGGAATTCTACAATTTTGGGCTGATCTCAGTTCCGGGCTCTGAAGCAACATGCTCATCTGTAGAATTAGGGCTGTGGGCACCTGCCTTGCAGGTTTGTGGTGGGACAGGGGAGGGTTGGATGCTGCATGCCCAGCAGAGCGCTGCACCCCTTTTCTATTTCAGGTTACCTTGTTGAATCCTCACAAGGTTCTATTGGTAGAGTCATCCTCAACTTACACGGTGATGTTAAACTAAACTAAATTCGGCCTGAGGATGCCTCTGTACCTCAAGTCCCTCCACAATGAACTGTAACCTAACTTAACCAATTTAGAGTCTAGTTTAGGAGCATACACTTTTGTGGTGAGTAGCTAAGTCTCGGCCAGTCACAGTAGCTGACCTTTCGCTAGGCATAAGCTGTCAACTAATCAGACCACGTCCACGTGGGCAAACGCGAGCTCTCACCAAGGAAGCCGTTTCTCTACCTCACTTCTGTTTTCTGACTCTGAGGGCTACCTGATTTTTTGCTCAACTAAACTTTGTTAAATTTAATTTCTTGAACGTTTTTCTTTTGACACTTGGAAGTGTGCACACGGCGTCCCTGTAGGTAGGCCACAGAGCTGAGCCAGGAAGTCAGAATTGCCGGACTGCAAAGCCCATGGGAGATATGCCCCTCTGTCATGTGGAAAGTCTGAAGTTTCTCCTTTAGGTCTGTCTCTTCAGCTGGAAAGTGGACTTGCAGCAGATGGCCTCTTAGCAGCACTCAGGTGCTCCCTTCCGGCTCTCCTCTGGCTGCGCCTACTCCTTGAGTTCAACAGGAAAATCCCTAGGACTAGAAGATAGGATAAGGCATTGTGTTATTTTAAGAATCTGCTTTGCTCACTGTGGAAGTTAAGGCCTCCCAAACTCTCCCTTTTTCCTCATCATGAAATGTACAAGGGTCCAAGAGGGGAAAGTAAGCACCAGTGACTTCTGATAAGCATGGAAAATGCAGCAGCAAGGCTGCCGAGAAGGCCACTTGGGGCCCGCAGGCCCTAGGAGGAACGCTGCAGTTCAGTTTCAGGAGCGGCCTTGCTGGCCAGCCTCCTCCCCAGAAATTTATTCCTCAAATCCTCTGTGGAGGTGGCGAAATGAGTAGTAGGTACCAACTGCTGCTCCTTGCTAGCTCCTCAGGGTGGCGGAGCTGCGGCAGGTGGTGGCACTGACGTGTGCTGCTTCCTTCCCCTGAGGACCAAGGTACTTAATCCTGCCTTAGACGTTCCCTGGGGATTTTGCTCTTCAGCTTCTGGGAGCTGCACGCCCGAGGTCACATCTCCCTACAGGCACAAAGCTCATTCGGGGCAACTTGGAAGGACCATGCCAGCTCCAGGGCTGCCGGTGACATCAGCTGAGGCCCTTCCCGCTGTGGCCCCTGCTTGCTTTCCCCCAGGACTGCCCCGTGAGCACTTTTCCTGCCTACCCAACAGCCTCACACTGTGGCCCAGAACCGCTCTAAGACCAGTTGAGGCCTTGGGTCGGGAAGGTTGAAAAACCTTGTTTTAAACCCTGTTTTATCACTAACTTTTGTGACCTTACGCAAGCCTCAGCTTCTCTCTGGGCCTTCAAGTACAAAATGAATGAATGGACAGGTTCAACCTTAATGTTTTCTTTCAACTTGGACCATCCTTGAGTTGCGCTGAAACCTGAGCTGGGTCCATCTCAAGAGATCTGGTCTCTCCTGAGTGGGGGATGAGATGTTGCTATTTACCTGTGGCTGTTTCAGGTAATTCTGTTGTTTCAGAGTAATTATTAATAATGTCCCTTTCACCCTCAGAACTGTCTTGGTTTGAATTATAAAGTTTTTGCTTTCCTACTTGAGACACCTCGGACATGAGGAGTGGGGCTGGGACTGGGAGGAGAAAGCATGGCGTGAAGTCAGAGGCTCCAAAGTGCCATCCAGTCTCATCAGCGAGCCCCAGGACTGCAGATTCGGCAGCTCCACCTGTCTCCTCTGTGGTCCCTTTGTTCCCTGGGATCTGCAGATGGAGAACACGCAGTCCAGCCAGCCTTTAGGGGACAGCGAAGAGTTAATGCAGCTCGCTGGGCGCCAGACAACAGCCTCATCAGCGGGCCCTGATTCTGATTAAACAGCTGTGCGCACAGAGGTGTGGACCATGTGTGTGCGAGTGAGTGAGAGGGAGGGGGGCAAGTGTAGGGGGAGGTGTGTTTGTAACTAAACACGTCTCAGAATACATGGGGTATGTGTATGAGTCCGGCGGAGTGCACGTAGGCACACAGGTGTCTCTGTGTGCGTTGGTGTATGTGTGGGATACGTCCACAGGAACATGCATGTTTGAAAAGTAATTAATGTGTACGTGGTACATGTAGGACTATGTGTGCAAGTATGTATATCTGCAGAGATACATGATCTATGCGAGTTTGTGAAGCATTTTGAAAGGTACAAATTGAAGTGTATAGTGTGGACACAAGCAGAGGGCAGTGCATACACGTGTGAGGGTCTGTGTGAATGAGAAGAGCTGGGTGCGGTGGCGATGCACATGGGCATTTATGGAACAGTAAGGCCATCTAGGGAAACCTTCCCATTCCACAGATCAAGAAACTGGGAGTCAAAGAAATGACCTGTCTAAGGTCACAAAATTACCTGAGAAGTAGATTATTATTCTATGTCCCTCAATTCCTCACTCCCCCCTGCCCCGTGACTTGTAGAGCAGGAGAGTGGGCATGGTCTGTTTCCCTACCACATTGCAGTTGGCCTTGACCACAGGGCTTGCTTTGGCCAATGGGCTGTGAGTAGAACTGAGGGGTGACAGGTAAAAACCAAGATCCCCAGGGACCCTTGCAGGTGGTCATCACCTGGGGAACGTGCTACAGGGAAGATGGCGCTCCCAAGAAGGTGAGTGGTTGGTGGAACCCCATGAATATAACATGCAGTCTGGAATCAAACCCAGCTGATCCTGAAGCCTGACGCAGAGCTGCCACCAGTATTTACTTGCCAAGTCACAGTCAATCTGTATTTATGTGAGTGTGATAATAAATATTTGATGTAAGCTACTGAGATTTTGAAGTAGTCTGTGAAGGAAACAGCCAGCTAATACTGCTTAGGGCACTGATTCTCAACCTTCCCAATGCCACAGCCCTTTAATACAGTTCCTGTGGGTCACGACCCACAGGTTGAGAACTGCTGACTTAGGGGGTAGACCCTACACTTCAATTCTTAGGCTTTGTGGGGTCACCTGAGCATCCCATCCCAGAGATGGTGATTTCATTCACCTGGGTTATAGTCTGTGCTTTACAATTTCTAAAAGATCCTCAGGTGACTTGAATGTGTGGACAAGTTTTGAGACCCCTGTCCTGCAGCATAGGAATGGGATGAAAGTGGTAGGCATAGGTTTGATGAAACTTTAAGTGCCAAGTCAAAAAGGTTGGGCTTTATTCTGAAAGTGACATGAGGATCTTGAAAGGTTTTAAGGAGAATAAGAACATGTTTATATGCATGTTTTTAAAGGATCACCCAAGGCATTCTGGAATCCAGGCTTTTATCTGGCTGTGCTCCAGGGTTTCCTGGTAGCCTCTGACTGACAAGGGGTGGGATATAGAATTATACCTGGTCACTCTTTCTGGTGCAGGACCCATTCTGAGTGCCTGGTACACTCAGGTGGTCCTGCCGCTGCTAATGACTGTCTCAGACTAGAAGAAAAAAAAAAAAATCAACAACTTCTCTTGGCAACCCCATGGCTTCTGCCTAACCCAGACCTTATCAACTTGACTTGGAATATCACAGACCTTCCACTGCCCACTCCCTTTCCATAGCTCCTTCTTCCAGGTAAAGCACACCTGATCCCATTACTGACCTGCCATCCAGTCATCCCTGGTTCCTACAGCCTCTGTGGTAGACTAACACTCTCACCACCTCAAGGGGTCAAGGCCCCTTCTATTCCAGCCTGAACCTGTCTGTCCAGCTTCATCTTCCACTGCAACCCTACAGGGGCCTCAAGATGAACTTAAACTCACCTGCAATTGCCTTCCTCTGTGCTTTTGAGCCCACCAATCTCTAGATGGTTCTCCCCCAACATTTCCACCTGTCAAAGTCATACCTGACCTTACAACCTACTTAGGGGCCTGGTTCTCCATGAAATAGTCCTGGGCTCCATGGCCTCAGACAGAATGACCATCTCCTTGCTCAGAGCCCCAAAGCTTGCCCTTTGTTCCCCTCTTGTTTTCCACACAGGCAATTGATATCCATGGCCCCTCAGCCTTTGTGAGCCCCAGCGATCTGGGATCCCAGCTCTCCCATCTCCAGCATCGCTGCTCCTGGCAGTGCCAGGCAGGAGACGCCAGGCAAATACTTTCTGAGTTAGCCTGAATTCCTTGCCTCAAGTCTGGGCTGAAGGGACAACAAGGCCAATGAGGCTGGCTCAATGCCCTGGAGAGAATCTCCCACCAGCATCCTTCCTCCTCCCTCCCTGCCAGATTCTCAAGGATGCTCAGCCTTTGCCCTCCTCAAGGACTTGGAGACAAATACATCTCCCAGAATGCCTTGCCCTCCCTTATCAGGACAGAGACTGGACCACTGACAGTTCTCTGTCATTAGTCCACAAGCCCAATGTCCTGGAAGGTCGTAGGCTTTATCTTGTTTATGTCTGTGACTTTTCCTGAGGCTCCTCACTCTTGACAGTGTCACAGAGCAGGCCTGCTGCCTGGGATGTGTCTGGAAATTGGCCCACTCCTTGAGGGACAGGGAAGAGCTAGTCATCAATGCTGATGGGGCATTCCAGGCCAGCTCATGTCAGCCTGTTTTCTACTGAACACTGGGTCTGAAGCTGGGGAGAGTATAAGCACACAGCATAGCACTGAAGGTAGGATGGAGCAGGGCAGGAGCTAAGGGCACAATGCACCTTGTTTCTTCTTTGATTACCTGTAATGACTAGCACCTGAAAATGGAGATAATTGATGGGGCTGGGAAGGGAAGGGACCAAAGAAAAAGAAAAGGAACTCAGAACTAAAAGTTCCTGCTGTGTGCCTGACGCTAGAGAAAATAGGGAGTGCAAAGGCCCTGAGGCAGAAACGTGCTTAGTGTGTTCTAGGAACTTGAAGAAGCCAGTGCAACTAGAGTGGACTGGGCAAGAAGGAGAGTGTTAGGAGTTAAGATTGGGAAGGTAGAGGAAGGCAAGTTCATGTAAGCCCATGGGAGGGATTGTGGCTTTGACTTTGATGGGCAATTGTATGACCTGATTGACTTTCCTAAAGGATTATTCTGGATGCTTTGGGGATTATAGTTTCCTCCTTCCTTTGCAGTGGGACTCTTTCTTCTGTCTTATTCCTACCAGTTTTCTAATATCTCCCACGGCACCTCTCACAGAGTAAGCACTCAGTAATTATTCCTCAAATGTGTTGGCCAGAATTCTGTTCCCAGCTTTTTAGGCTTATGATGATTGTTGGAGGCATTGCATTTTTCACTCTGATGAACACCTTGTCTAGGAGTTTCTTGTCCTGGGGGCCCTGTTCTCCAGATGTTTGATGGTGGAAATTGGCATATTGTGCCTCCTGTAGCTGACAAAAGCACAGCTGGATGCAATGTTGTGCACATCTGGTACCCACATGTCTCACCATGGACTTGAGAGTCAGTCAGATATCTATGAATATTCTGTAGACAAGTGGGAGAAATAGGAGGTCCTCAGAGCTAGCAGCAGATGGTGGGCACAGGTGGATTTTAGGATGGCCTGTGGTCATTTTTCCTGAGTGACCTAGGTGTCCATGCCATGGCCAATAAGAAGAATGTTAAGCCCAGGGCATCTCAACTTCCCCAAACACTAGCTCAAGTTTATACAGTTAGCAAGATTCCAGGTACCTACTTTCCTGGGCCTTAATTTCCTCATCTGTAAAATGGGAGACTTAAAAATCATTTGAAAGGCTGGATTACACAAATGGGTATAGGTATGGTCTGGATGAATCTTCCCTTTCTCTGGGCCTCAGTACCATACAAAGTAAGAATGATGGAAGTAAGATCTCTTCCTCTGACACAAGGCAAAGTAGGGATGTGTCCCTCCTTTGGACACTCTGGCTGGCCCCCTTCCCTATCTGGGAATAGACTGTGCATTGTACTTCTGTTGGTTTGGAAAATGATTGACTTCTTTTCTGTTTTCTCTTTTGCATCCTTCCCACTTGTGAGGACACCACTTTTTAAAAATGAAAATGGAGACTCTCAGGTGCAATTAATACATACTATAATTTTTAAACACAATATTATCTAAGCTATTTTCCCCTCAAACTTCTATCCAATTACAAGCATGGGTAAGGTTGTAGAGGCTTATTTTAAGCTTTGGAGTCTCCACTACATTTTAGTGATGCTCTTTAAAAGACATGGCACCATGCAAAACTCTCAGATGTTTGCTCAATGCTCTCAGTGTCTTTGAGCTGAGTGAGGGAAGAAAGTATCTGTCAGATTCCCCCAGGGAAGTAAAATTTAGATTGGAATGCTTCACACAGCTCTATACCAATAGTTGCAGAAAGAAAGTTTTTTTTTTTTTTTTGAGACAGAGTCTTATTTTGTCACCCTGGGTAGAGTGCCATGGCATCATCGTAGCTCACAGCAACCTCAAACTCTTGGGCTCAAGTGATCCTCTAGCCTGAGCCTCCCAAGTAGCTGGGACTACAGGTACCCAGCACAGTGCTTGGCTAATTTTCTGGTCTCAAACTCCTGAGCTCAAGCAATCTACCCACCTTGGCCTCCCAGAGTGTAGGTTACAGGCACAAGCCACTGCACCTGGCCTAAGAAAGATGTTTTCTTCCTGAGAATGGAGATGGAGATTGAAATCCAAAGATTCCTAAAGGAGGAGAACACGTTGTGGGTAAGAGGAAGAAATTGGAGGCTGGGAGAAAGTTTGTCTGTTACCTCAAATGCACCTGGGCTGCTGTTCCCTTTAGCCATTTCGCTTCATCCCTACATACCCCCTTGGAGGGACATAGTTCCCAGGAAACTGAGACTCAGAGGAGCCCCCATCCAAGACGTGATGTATCCTACACTTGGATCCAAGTTCCTGTCCCTCTCTCTTCCCTAGCTGGGCAGACAGCCTGCAGAGTGGCTCTGCCACAAACTCTGCAGCTGGACAGCTGCTGATTCAGCTGGAAGCCACTGGGAAGCCACTTAACCTCTCTGCGCCTTGGTCTCCCCGTCTACAATGGGGCTTATGACTGTAGCTGGCTCAGGGAGCTGCTGAGAGGATTAAAAGAGCTCACACATAGCAAACCTCAGGGCTGTTAGGTATATACATGCTTGGCCCATGGTAAGAGCTACACAGAATTAGCTCTTGTTCAGATTACCCTGACACAAGCTGAGGTGGAGCTGTTAGCTTGGAAATACAAAGTGGTGGCATTATTCTCACCTTGCTCCACCATCAAAGCCACCCAATTTCCCACACCACCAAAGTCTTGTGTCCTGCTGCATCTTCAACTCCACTCCCTTCCTTTATGACCTGGGAAGGTCGTGCCTTCCTGCTCTTCACAGGTTCCCTGTATCTTTCAGTACTGAGCATGAACCGGGGAAACCACTAAGGATTTAATCCCCAAGCTTGCCACTTAACATCTCTCTTGACTGTGAACAAGTTTCTAAAGATTTCAAGGGCTTGATTTTTCCATCTTCTCTAGTCCACCTGGAAGCGAAAGACTTTCCCTGTGGTGCTTGAACCAAACCAGAAGTGGTCATTTTGTCTTTTATGAGCATGACGGTCTTGAATCTTCACTCTTAAGGAAACATAACTTGAGTGGGGGAGGGATAGCAGAGATGATTGAGCCAATCGCTTCAGTGTACTGGGGAGGGAAGGGAGGTCCAGAAACAAAAATGACTTTCCCCAAATCACAAAAGCACAGGGGATCAGCGTGGTAGATCATAAAGAGTAGAGGCTTTGGACTCACAGGAAAAATCCTCCAATTTAAGCTTCTCTACTTGTCACTTATGACTTTGGATGAGTCATTTAACCCTTCTGGACCTTGGCTGCTACCTCTGTTGAATGGAGAGATGAACACATACCTGGCAGACTTACATTTAATGAGCTGGCATAGAAACTTCATGGCACAGAGTGGGATAACTCTTCTTAGTACTCCATAGGGTTATGGAATGCTGAATGAGATAATTTCCTCCCACTGCCTCTGGCTAACTTGTTTTTTCCTGAACAATTGGCTTTCAGTAACACCTTTCAGGGGCATTGAGAGCCAGCCTCAATGCAGAGTCCTGGTGGTCTTGGGTCCTGGAGGTTGTGGTGTGTAGTACAATGGCCCCGCTAGCCCCATCAGCAAATCTGCCTCTACACCCATCTGGTTTGGTTCTCATCTTTTTTACAGAAAGGTTAGGATGCTCCCATCCAATGGATTTCATGTTTTAAAAATAAACAAAAGAAAAAAGTCTTTCCCTGGATATTCTGTTAATATTAATAGCAGTCACACACCATACCCCTAGTGGAGGCCCGGGCAAATGCTCTCTTGGAAGAGGTCTGTTTCCAAATTCCTTTATTGTCAGGGCCTGGCTAGGAAAGCATGTGGCTCTGCCTTAAGGCAAATGTCTATGTTCAGCTTCCTTTTCTTTTCTTGGGTGTACACAGATGTGTGCACCTCCTTTAGGTACCACCTTCCCTATCACCAAGACCCCCACTGAGGGATGTGTTCACCACAGCTGGGTCTATTTCAGCAGCCTGGCACTCTTCTTTTAACAAAAGCAGAAGAGGCTGTCTAAGTTGGCAGGACCCAGGCATCTCAGAGTTGAAATGTCTACCTAAATGCCTTTGTCAGGTTCCAGAACCCGTATTTCGTTCCTCCCAATATGAAAGATGCCGAGAGAAAAAACTGAATTTGCTTTCAACCAAGAGCTTCAATAATATTTGTGAAAAATAAGTATTTTCAATGAACATTTCTGAGGGGCAGCCATAAGCAAGGATCCGCTCGACTTAATTCATTTAATCCACAGAGGGACCTGGCCCTCTGCTGAGCACACCTTCATGCACAGAAATACATTTGTGATTATATCAGTAAGGAGTCTTGTTCAGAGCAACAAAATCAACTCTGGCTGATGTAAACATGAGGGAATTTATTGGAACGATAACAGAAGCTTAATGAATCAATGGGAAAGTTGGAGAACCAGGCTCAGAAATGGGCTGGAACCGAATAATGCAAAATTAGGAACTGTAGGTATATTTTCATAGGAATAGTTGGATCAAAGAGCTGCAGGGATAAATGAACTATGACCACCTCTTATATCTTTGTATTATTTGCTCAGAAATCAGACTCCTCAGAGTGAGAATCAACTGGCCAAACTTGCCCATATATCTGCCCCATGTCTGGCACAGAAGCTTCCAGTGACCCCTTTGGCTTCCATGGTGGGAAGTAGGCATCTTGATTTACCATTCCACAAAGATTGCAAATAGGAGAAAAGGAAATTCTCCAAAACCTGGTATCTGGTTGGAATGGAAAATCGAAGTTTTGCAGCCAAAATAATAACAATTCTAACAACAACAACAATAATAAAATAAATCTTCTACTCATGTTTTCAGTTTAAAATGTGTGTGTGTGTGTGTATGCTTTTGAACACCCAATCATTCAACAAATGTTTTCTCACCATCTCTTCCAGGAAGGTACCAGTTACTGGGGATGCAGTGGTGTAAAAAACTGTGTCTTGGGGAAGAGATTCCTCAAGGGACCTGATACACCAAGGGAATGCACCAAACACAGAGTGCTGTGGCGGCACACCTCTGTCCTTCCTGACATTATTCAGCAAGACTCCCCCAATGATGAAGTGACACAAGCCACATTTTGAAACTCCAGAACAACAGAAATAGAAATGGATTGTTGTGATGCTAAACATCACATTCATATATCTAATTTGTTTATTCATAAATTCATTCAACAAACACTCATTAGGAATCTAAAATATGTGAGGCTTTGGACATAGTTGGGTTGAAAAAAGATTTGATTTCTCTGTCGAATATGAAACTTAGTTCAGCAGGATATAGAATCCTGAGCTGAAAATTCTTTTGTTTAAGAAGGTTAAAGTTAGATGACCATTCTCTTCTGGCTTGAAAATGTTCAGCTGGAAAGTTCACTGTCACCCTGATAGATCTGTGTCTGTATGTCAACTGGGGCTTACTCCTGGCTGCTTACAGAATTTTCTCTTTCATCTGACCTTGTCCAGGTTCATTACAATGTGTCTAGGAGATGCTCTATTTGTATTAAAACAAACTGGGGTTAGATATCCATCTAAAACAGTGGTTCTCAACCTTCCTAATGCTGTGAACCTTTAATACTGTCAAAGGGGTTGCGACCCACAGGTTGGGAACTGCTGATCTAAAAGGAGTGTGTCAGAATCTTTGGTGATGCTTGGAAAATTTTCAGTTACTATATCCTCCATTAGGGCTTCCATATCTTTGGATTGTTCTTCTTCTCCCTCAGGGATACCTATAATTCGTATGCGTGAATGCTTTATGAAGTCCTATAATTCTCTAAGTGATTGCTTTGCTTGTACTCTCCTCTTTTCTGCCTCTTTAAATGACTGAGTTAGCTCAAGAAAAGCCTTATCCTCTGTCTCTGAGATTCTTTTCTTCTCCATGGTCTAATCTATTATTGATACTTTCTTCTGCATCTTTAAGTTCCCTGAATGATTCCTTCAATTCCTTAAGCTCTGATATATCACTTCTAATTGCATGATGTCTTTCATTCATTTCTTGGGTCAGTTTTTGGATTTCCTTTTGGTGTTTTCCACTTTCCCTTCAAATTCCTTCATCGTTTTTACCATCCATACTCTAAATTCCCTTTCTGTCATTTCCATAATGTTTTTATAGGTGGGATCCTCTATGGTAGCTGCCTCATCACCCCTATGGGGATTGATCTGTTCTGGTTTTTAACGTTGTCATAATTTTTTTTTTTAGTTCCTCCTCATGTTATGTGTGTTTTCTTCATTTACTTCCTTCCCCTACTTTTTCCTCTTATTCCTCTTTCTCCTTAATTTTCCTTGTCTCTGTGCTTGAGTGTTGGAGTGGCTCCTTGGCTCCCAGAGTCTCTTGCTATCTCCTGTGCCCTTGAAATGATGTATCAGGGTGAGATAATCCATCAACAGATGGCAGGAGTCCCCTCACCCCAATCCCACTGAGAGTGGCTGACAAGGAGATGTCTCTAGTTTGCCATCTTGGAGTCAGTGCACATAAAAGAAAGCCATAAGTAAGACACAACAGAGGCTTTGTTTGATCTGATGATCTATGTGCATTTTGTTTGCCAAAGTCAGACTCCACTCCAAGCATAGCTCTTGTTACTCTTTCAGGAAGAGACGAACCAACCCAGAAGTCACAGGAACTTCCTTTGTATCCTACCTCCAGCTGGGTGTTGGACTACCATGTTCTTTCCCTAAAACTATCCCTCCTGTAATCATGGCCCAGGGCTGGGATGAGTCCTGTTGGGGGCACAATGAGGGGACGGAGAAGAAGAATCTGGGCCTTGTCTCCTCTTCTTTCCTGTTTCCCCCAACCTTAGCACAAATCTATTGGCAACATGCTCAGTTTGGTCTTTTCCAGATAGGTTCAGAAGATCAGAATTCTCATCTAAGATCTTGGCATCACCAAAGATTGCAACTCTGGACAAGTTACTCTCTTGCTGGGTCCCCCATTCCCTTCTGAGAAATGAGAAAGCAGGCCCATGATAGCTGTGGACCTTCCGTTTCTTGGATCACTGTAGCCTTGCCTTCCTCTCCTTCCTCATGCTGAATCTTCATCTCAGACTCCCCTGCTTTCTTACCCTCCTTGGAGCTCTGATCTAGTGTCCCTGAGATCACTGAATCTCACCTGCCTCTTTCATAGAGCTCAGCATTAGCCACCTCCTGCAAAGCCCACATGGCCTCCATGAAGGCACAGAAGCTGGGACTGTCATCCCTTGCCCCCACCTCACCCCACATAAACGTATTTTGCCTCCATCAGCAGCAAAACCATTGGAAAACTCATAAAGAGGTGGTTTCAAGGACAGATGAGGAACGACTCAAGGCAAGGAAAGACCTGCAGAGGCAGAATTTTATTCTTTGCTCCCTAATACCCTCAGAGCATTTGGCCCTGCCAGGGATTTCTGAAAGAACCTGACTCAGCCCCACCTTGGCAGAAAACCTCCCCTCTTCGTGCTCTCTTCCTGTGTTGTGACAGATGCTGCTCTGATACCCTTAGTACCCAGCTCCCAGAGAAGAAAACAGATCACCCATCACTGGGTAATTACAGAGCAACTGAAAGGCCATTTAGCTACTGTGTGATAAGCAATAGACTATTTTAATAATAACCAATTACCATACATTATAGTATATCATCTGGCGTTTCATGATCTACTGGGGTCTCACCTGTTCCTTCCCTTATGGAGCATTTCACGGCTGTTCACACCTTCTTCGACAGAAGTTGTGTCAGTTTCTAATTGAAACACTATTTTTAGGAAAGAGTTAGGAAAAGTTTGTAGAGGTGGTGTAAATTATATCGTGCCACGTAGGAGGATGCACTCTGCCAAGTGTCTTCTCTGACAGCTCTGCCATTACATTGCGCTCTGCGGGATGGAGAGTGAGATTTGTTACATGATCTGTGTTAGCCTTTCCACATTAAGGGAGGTGTAAACCTGGAGGCCTGCTGTCCAGGTGGGCATGTGGGTGATCCGAACAGACATCTATTCTCTGCTGCCCATCCCTTCTCTGCCTGGGCTGTGTACTTGTTTCTTGTGGAGCAAGAAGTTGCAGGGCTCAGTATCCTGCCACAGGGTCTGCCATGAATGCTTACAGCAGACTCTTTCCAGGTCATAGTGGTTTTTTCAAGGCCAGGGAAGATGGCCCTCTAAGATCTTTTCAGCTATTGTCTAAGATCTTCTCAGCCTGTACCCCTGGCCTGCACTCCCAGCTTTAAATTCATCCACTTGGCCACTTCCCCCAAGGTATAAGTCTGCCAAGGGGCCAGGCAGGCCAGTCCTGCGTGCAGTGCCCACCCTACATTCTGGTACCCATTGTATCTTTTCATGGCATGCCCATGCAGAGATGTAGCTCTTAATCATTTCCTCCCAAGGTGCCCGGGTTTCTTAAGAACCTTTTCAACCCTTTTCATATATACAAATACTTATGTTCCATCTCCAATGGAACCTCCTCTTATGAATTCCCAGTTTATGAAGTTGTAGTGGCTTCTGTTTGGGACAAGCCTGTGGGAATCTCAGAGTTCACTCTTCTGCCATCCTAAAGTGCTCACAGCCTACTCTGTCAGATGCTGGGCGCCACATCCAATCACTTTCCCCACATCTGCCTCAACCACCCAGGCTGCCACCACTCCTTTTCTAGAGTATTGCAGTAGCCTCATAACTGGTTTCCCTGCTCCTACTTTGTCCTGACAGCCAATTAACAACTCAGCAGCCAGAGGGATTTTGTTAAAAGAATGCTCAGATCACATCACTTCTCTGCTCAAATATCCCAAATGACTTTCCATCTCATTCAGAATAAATGACAAATAGGTATTGTTTTAAAAATTTAGAATAAAAAATAAAGTCAAAACTCACTCACCACAAAGCCCTATGTCATCTGTCACCTCTTCATGTCACTCTCTTCTCCACCTGCTACCTGTTGCTGCTGTCCCTGGCTCTTCTAGTTCACCTTACTCACTCTATTCCAGTCCTACTGACCTATTTGCAATGTCTTTAGAAAAAAATGTGGCAGTTTTAGTTTGAAAATTAAGAAAAATTGTTACATCTTCTGTGATGCTTTTTAAAAATAATTTATAATTCCATTTATATGAAATATCCAGAGTAGATACATCTATAGAGACAGAAAGCATATTTGTGGTGCCAGGGATGAATAGGGGTGGGGGAAATGGGGAATGTTTACTTAAGGGGTATAATTCTTCCTTCTCCCCTCTCCCTACTTCCTCATTCCCCTACCTGCCCCTTATATTAGCTCATTTACTACTTTCATATTAGAATAGAGTACGTTGTATTCTTGCTTCCCCATTCTTGGGATGTTTTAATAAAAAGAAAACAAGTGTTGTTCATACTTTCACATTATTTTCAAAAGTTATGTCAAAATGAAGTAGAATTTAGACTACTTTTTTGAGTTTTGGTATAGGGATCTCTTAGCTGTGGTAACAGAATCCCACCCAAACCATGATATAGCAGAAAAGGCAGATATTAGAATAGGAAGGCAGAGCCATTTCATGGGATATGAAGACACATAGTGCTTCCAAACCTGTCGGAGTCTCAACTTAGGAGCTGGGAGATATCTGGACCAAGGCAGCTGAACATTTCTACGGGAGATGAATAGGGAAAGTGTTGGTTAAGTATTTCATGCTCCAATTAGGACGACTCTGGAATGGAAAAAGATGGAGACACAGCCAAAGGACAAGCGTGGGCCCAAGAGGGAGCTGAGGAGTGGGAGAAGATAGAAACAGGAGAAATGACAAGTGCCATGTGGAAACTACAGAGTTGGTGGCTTCCATCCTCCTGGGAAATGGGCCCACTCCAGCTGAAAACCAAAGGCATGGTGCATGGTAGCAGTGAAAAATAAGCTGCACAGTCTTAAGAGCAGCTCAAAATCCCCTACCCCAAACTCAAAGGACAGCTGACTTCTTGCCATAGCCACACTTTTTTTTAAAAACTCACAACCAGGAACATCTCCATTTTACTAAGCATTAATGCTAAGCTCAAGAAAGATCCAGAAAAGTGTAAATTCCTCCCTTTTAGCAGCTTACAATCCAATGAGAAAGAGATAACATACATTCATGGATTATTTGAATAATAGTTCAGGAAATAGCTCTGTGTGCTGGAAAGCAAGAGTTTGAAATCAAATAGATTTCAAATAGATTTGGGCCCTGGATGCCCCATTTACAAAGTGTAACATAGGTATGTTTCCTAAACCCTCTAAGTTTCTGGTTCTGCAACTTTAAAAAATGGGAATAATAATGGCTACCACCCTGTGGCTGACATATAGTAGATGTTCAACAAATAGCTCTTCTTTAATAATGCAAGGTCTTTATGCTGCCAATTGCCAAACAAACAGGCAACAAAAAAATTCCTGTAATAGTTCAGAGAAAGAAGAGTTCAGGATTCCTGGTGAGCCTCTGAAGGAGGAGATTAAGCTATCTGTGATAGATAATTTTACCTGTCAACTTGATTGAGCCAGAGTATGCCCAGACATTAGGTCAAACATTATTCTGTAACAAGTTTTTGTCAAGGTTTTTATGAATGAGATTAGCATTAGAGTCAAGCAGATTGCCTTCCTTAGTGCGGGCAGATATCATCCAATCAGATGAAGGCCTGGATAGAGCAAAAAGGCTGATCCTCCCCACGGTGAAAGAATTCTCCCTGCCTGACTATCTCTCTGTAAGCCTGGGGGATTGGGTATTACATTAGTAATACATTAGTCCTACATTAGGACTTGAACTGAAACTTCCGCTCTTCCTGGGTCTCAAGTCAGCCAGCCTTCAGACTGGAGCCACACCACTATCTCACCTGGGTTTTCAGCCTGTCTTACTCAACCTGAAGATCTTGGGATTTGCTAGCTCCAGTCATGTGAACCAATTTATTGTAATCAATCAATCAACCAAATGGTTCTGCATCTCTGGAGAATGCTGACTAGTACACCACCCTGGGGGGATGGGTTGGGTTTAAACAGAGAGAAGAGGGGGAGACGAGCAAGAGTAAATGAATAGGAATGAAAATCAATAGGATGTGTTCACAAAAACTGTGACTGGATTCTGACTGAGCATAAAGCACATATCATGTGCCTCCCTTTTCCTGCACTGTCTCATGTAACACTCTGAAGAGCCTGATGACAAATGCTTTCCCCTTGGCATAAAAATTCTACTCCCATTTCACAGATGGAGAAAGCTAGTCAGAGGGAAGTTGAGAATATTTCCCCAGGTCCCAATTCTAGCAAGTAGCGAGACCAGGGGCCCAGGAATCTGACTGGAGGCGATATACTGTCAGTTGCTACAGATTAGTATTTGATACTGTTGAGTGGATAAGACTGAATAAAGTTGGCACAAACACAGGTGGGTCTTAGATGCCAGACTAAGTGAGTTAGGTAATTACAGATCTTAGACCCATCTTCCCCATTCTGCTGAGAAGGAAATTTAAGTTCAGAGGTGGAATATGGCTTGTCAGATTCACTTAGGCCAGAAATTGAGCCAGAACTTGACCTTGGACCTCCATTAAGTTGCATCAGCAAATACGACGTGCCTGGCTCAGGGAAGACTCCTGAAGGAGATACACCAAGTTGTGGACTTCTCCTAGTACAGGGCCTTTCTCAGGGAGCTTTCCTGCTACAGGTGCCTCGAGTTCAGTGTCATCCTGGGAAAGCCAACAGAGGCATGTGCCATTGGTCCCTCACCATCTTAGGCTATGACTTGCCATATCAGTTCCCTCTCTTCATTCCAGTTGTCCTCTCCTCCTCCTTGCTCAGTCAGCCTCATTCCCAGATCCCATAGTCCCAATTTTGGCAAAAAATGGGACATGTGATACCAAGTATAGATGAGCTCCAAACAAGGCTCAAGAGTCAGTCCTGTCCTCAACTGTGGCACTTCAGGTAGCTATCATTGGGGACATGAGCGGTCTTAGCCTGGCCACATTGGTTGCAGCTTGACACTAATCTCAGGGCCTGTCACCAACTAGTTCCCATTCCCATTATCTTGGCCTGACTTACTGACCATTTCACTCCAGCCAGGGAGCAAGTGTTAATCCTGGTATTGTTTTCTGTCAAGTCAGTGTTCTCGGAAGGGTGGACCAGGCACTGTCACTGGTGCACAGCTTCCCAAGGGAAGTACTTCAAAGATGACAGTAGTGATATTCAGCAACGAAGTATTGTAGCACTTTTTCTAGGATGAATTTGTGAACTTAACTGTCTGACCTTGTATTTCTGCCCCATTGGGCCCACCCTGAGGGAAGGTCTTGATTCCTCTTGATGACTCACATATAGTCTCTGAGTCATTCTGGAAAAGAAACAGTCTCACAAGCAAAACACTCAGCACATGGATTAACCATGTACTGTGTGTCAGATACTGGCAATAAAATAATGAAAGTGCCAGATCATGTGCCTGCCCTCAACAGAGCTGAGAGTGCAAGGTCTATTGCAGACCAGTAATCACAGTCCAGTGGGCAAGTGGACGACAGGGGAAATGCTGGTTGCTAAGAGGATACACAGCAAGGGCATATCCTGTGGCCTGGCCATTAGGATTGTGGTGAGTCTGGCTGAGAATGGCTCCCAGAAGTAGTAATGTCTGAGCCAAAAAATAAATGGTTCTCTAGGCAACAGGGAGTAGGAGTGAATGCAAGTGGTGGGGCTGAGGCAGGAGAAGTGGGAATAATTTCCAAGCAAAGGGAATCCTCTACACCTGGTATAAGAAGATAAGGGGGAACTCGTTGTGTGAACGAAACAAGATGACAAGGGGGAGGTGACGGATGCGACTGAGGTCGCAGCCTAGGACTGGATTGTGGAATACTGTGTAAATCATTGTAGGGAAGCTGGGATTTATCCTGTGACCTTATAGGGCCACTAAAAGATTCTAAGCTGAGGAATAACATGGTTAGTTTTGCAATGTAAAGAAAGAAGCAAATGTAACAACAAGGATGGGGCAACAGGCCAGGGAGCTAGGGAGGGGGTGATTCCTTCTTCTTGGTTTGAGGGCCACACTAGAAATTCATCCTAGGAGCCCAGGGCACTCCCTCCAAATGCATCTCTAGTTCTGGGCCCAGAAGCAGGCCCAGAATCAAGGCCTCCCTCGAGCCTGACTTCTGGCCACTTGGCTGAACTGAACTTCCAGCAGGTGTCAGACCTGTCCTAGAACCTGCACCCTGCCCTGCTACCTCTTGCTGCTGGCAGTCAGCTTGGACACTGCTCTTGCTTGTCCTGGGAGACCTGGCTGGCCCCATGTTGTGCCACAAAACAGATTCAGGCTTCAGGCCTTTCTAACCTGCTTCATTCCACAACAACCTCATCCTTGACTTCCAATATGATAGGTTAAACCAGTGGTTCTCAACCTTCTTAATGCCATGGCCCTTTAATACAGATCCTGTGGATCACAACCCATAGGGTGAGAACTGCTGGGTTAAACCATAGCTGGTTTAAGAGGGTCAGACCGTGGCAGGGGCATAGGAGTGATGCCCTTAAGGAAACACCCCTCTCACCGCACCTTTTACAGATTCTAACTTAGTACCTGCGGTGACCTTGAGCAAGTTATTTAGTCTTTCTGTCCTCAATCCCCTCATAAATGATTACGATAACAAGACCCACTTCATAGCTTCATCATACGGATTCAATGATTTAGCCCATGTAAAGCCTTAACAAGTCCCTTTTGTTAAAAAAAAACAAGCAAGCAAGCAAGCAAGTAAGCAAGAAAACTTAGATATTGTTATTACTAAGAGCAGTCCCCTCCTCCTGGAATAAATGGAAACAGCATCCTCTGAGATAATGCAGACAGCGGAAGAGGGTAGAGGTCAGCAAGTCAGGAAAAGGGAAAATCGGTGGAATTCCCCTCAAATAAACAAAAACATAATACGTCTCCACAATTAAGTACTATTTTTGGCAGTAAATGCTTCTATAAGACAGGGCAGCTGCTCAGTCAGTCCATTAGTGTTGATTCCTCAGTTTCGTGGAGTGCTCAGGTCTCCTTCTTTTTGATCAGTGGGGGCAAAGGAAGAAGCGTGATCTTTGAGTTTGAAAGCTGAAGCTGCCACACCCTGGTTGTGTGAACTGGGGAAGCTCACTCAAATGTCATGAGCCTCAGATTCCTCATCTGCAAAGTGGGCACAATCCCACCTGTCCAGAGGGTAGGAGACGAGAAAGCGGAGTCTTTCTACGTTGGCTGGTGTGATGTGGTGGCTGAGTCAGGCGGTCTTCTTCCTCCTGAATCTCAGATCCACCAGCATACTCAAGAGAAGTTTCCTGCAAGCAAAAGGAAGACCAAGATACCCTGGACCTTAGCAGAGATGAGCTCTCAGGAAATGAATTTTTAGAGCGCTGGCACTGAGGATGCCTTCTAGACCCTCTTCCTTGGAGGATTTGGGGCATTGGCAGTCTCAGGGCCACATCCTTTCCAGGACTGTGAGGGTCAGAGGGACTCACAAGGAGAAACACAGACCTCCTGCAATGTTCCACATCCTGCTGCCCCCAGCTGGGCTGTCAGCCCAGGAGTCATTAGCAGGTGGCAGGGCTGAGTGTGGGGCCATCAGTCAGAGGAGGATGTCTGCGGCAGTTCCTGGGATGCAATGGTGCCCTGAGGAGCCATTGGCAGTAATGATGATGGGTATTTAAGCAAATGAACTGTTAATGACCAGGCAGAGGTGAGCTGCCTCCCAGACCAGCTGGAGCCCAGAGTTGGCAAAGGAGGGTGAGGTAAAAATGAGGAGAGACTGGAGAGGAGAGAGACTTCATTTTCTTCTTGAAAATTGGTTCCCCTTGGGAGAATTGGTTGACCATGGGGTGACAGCTGCTTTTCCTGCTGTCCCATACCCCAGGACTCCCCATTACTTCCATGAATTATTGCCAAGAAACTCCTGGCTGCCCTACCCAGGTACACCCTATTCCACCCCCATCTTTCTAGCTCAGTCCTTCCTGCCACATAGCACAAAGGAGTCGTGTTGCAAGGCCACATCAGCAGAGAAAACACAGCAGAGCTGGCCAGGTGGCTCAATTCTAGTGGATCCTGAGGACTGAGGATTGAGTGACTGGGGGAGATGCAAATGGTCACATGAACAACCGTGCCATCCTCTGATAAAAGTACTGCTGGACAACTATGAACAGAGAGCCAAATCCATGCCAGACATTGTTTTAAACTCTTACTTCACATGGTTTAAGTCATTGCCCACAATCCTTGAAGTGGAGATTGGTGATCTCATTAAACAGAGGAGGAAACGCTTGTACTAACTTGGATAGAGGGGGAACACATTATGCTTAGTGAAACATGACAGGAATGGAGAAGCATGAATCCTATATATTCAACTTTGATATAAGGACAATAAATGACAATGACACAGTGGGGCCCTGGGAAAGGAGGAGCAGATAGAGAGAGAAAGAGGGAGAGGGGTGAGGGAAAGAAAACAAAATAAGGAAAGAAAATAGTTACTAATTCTCACATAAATTGGATTCAATTTTGAATCCAAAGTACATTACTTAAACATTATTTTTTAATTCAACTTGTCAATATGTTGTTTAGGATATTGCATCCTTATTTATAAGTGAAATATGTTTGTAATTTCCCTTTATAACAATATATTTTCTCCAATTTCAATACCAGGTGTATCCAGATCAAGTAGAATGATTTTGAAATATTTCTTCTTTTTCTATTGTCTTTAAGATTTGGGATGATCTGTTTTTTGAAACTGTCTTTTACTTTTATTTATATATTAGTTGTCTATTTTTGGAGACTTTAGGGAAAAAAATAAGAAGTTAATGGATGACTTCATACTGAGCCTCAGAGTTAAAGCATTCTATAATAGACATACTCTTATTTGACAATGTGAATGTTACTTTCTTTGCATTATTATTATTAATATTGCTTAATATTTTGATGCAGTAATTGTCTGTTTTCTTCTCTGAATGTATTTATCTTCGTTCATTCTTTACGAGGTTTTTGTTTCTAGTCCTTATCTTAAACATTGCTATTGTTCTTAAATTTTAAGCCTTTTAAATTCTGTGAAGGCAAAAAGTGGAAACCTAATAAACACATGTATATGTCAAAAATAAAAGAGAGAGGAGGAAACTGAGGCACAAAAAGATGAAACGACCTGCCCAGAGATTAGGGAAGCAGAAGTGGGTACTATGTTCAAGAGCCAATTGAGAGAGCCAAGCTAGAGAATTTCAAAATCCCAAACTTTTATCACCCAAAGCACAATGTAGAGAGGGTGAAGGACGGAGCAGTTTGGCCTGAGAAGACTTTGCATTTAGAACCGGAGGCGGAGCCCAGATCGAGGCGTTCACTCGTCACTTGCACTCAGGGTCCACTGAGGGGTGGTGTAGGCAGGGGGCCTCCACGTCCCACGGGTGGATGTGCTGTCCCAGCCTCCACATCTTTATATTCTCACTTCATCTCTTCTCATTAGGTCCATCCACAGTGGGGAAAGAATGTGTTATCTGGCAAAGACATCAGCTCTCCCCTTAGTTAGAACCTACCTCATCCTTGGACAAATGACTTAACCACTCTCAGCCTATTTTCTCATATGTAAAATAGGATCGTAATTATTTTTAAGTAAACAAACAAACAAACAAACAAAAAAACCAAAATCAATACAATCCATGTGGTATATGAAGCAGATCATTTTTATTTCCTGGCTCTGATTCCTGACAGCAGGTGGATTGGGTAAGCCCTTTGAATTTTTCCTACCTGGTGGGATCATTTGAAAGCTAAGTGATAATGTAAATAAAATATCTAGTACATAATCTTTCATCCAAAAGAATAATTGCAATTAATCTTTTTATCAATTAGGTATATATGGTGCCTGACCCAACTGCAGTGAGCAGTTCCCTTTTCCTGATTCTTCCCTTCTACCCAATTCCTTAAGAAACTCTCTTTGTGCCTTCTCTGGGAAGACTTCTCCTGTCACCTGCAGCCAGCACGGTGTCTCCTGCCAGCTCAAGGATTTCTTTCAGTCCATTAATGATTAACCAGAGCTCATCTTGTATGATGCTGATGCTCATTTGTTGCTGAGCTATGACTCTGAAACTCCGTGAGAAGTTGTGTGAATTTGCACACATTGCTTCCTTTCTCCGAGCTTCAGTTTCCTCGAGAACAGATGGGGGTTTGGACTGGAACCTGGTGTTCCGTCTCCAGACCGCAGGATTTTACAGAACTTCAGTCTGTCCTTGAGCACAGCCCATACCCTCTCCCTTCTGAGACTTAATATGCTCTTCCTTTAGGGCCCTTATCCAACCTCAATATCCCCGAGGACTCATTTTAAATGCCACTTCGTGAAGTTTCTGTAATCCCCTCCAGGCAGAGGTGATTTCCCTTTGAAATTCCAGAATCCTTGTGCTTCACCCATTGCCCCAAGTAAATCTTCCTGGACTTCACCCAGACCTGTCCTCCCTCCTACAGGAGCCAAAGTTCCTCTTCACAGAGGTATGAGTTGTGCTTCCCAATATCTTCTTCAGCATGGACACTCTGAGCCTTCCCTGATAAGTGTCCCTGAATCTTAGGGTTTTGTTGGAGGGACTGGAAAAGGACCAAAAATGTACTACACAACCCTTAACAAGGATCTTACACATCCAAGCCATCAACTCTGCTAAAAAGAGGTCAAATCCACATGGAAATCTCTGGTATCAACTTCACCTGCACCCCATCTTTCTCTGTTCCCTGATGCCCTTTCTGTACCTAAATTATCTTCATTTCATTGCATTTCTTCTGGCAACTGTGCTGGAAGCTCTAGACCAGAGCGAATTCCCTGACTCCAGACACTATATTTTTCTTCTGCTGTAACTGGCATCTGTTCAGGCGGATGAGTGAATATTTATTAGATCTCAGCAGGTTTTGGTCACTTTAATTGTTTTCTAGCAAAAAAGTGCCCATTGCTGAAACCAGACCTTGTTGGCCGTTTTTCAGAGCAGCTCAATGAAAGGGGAGCTGCATAGAGAAAGGAGTTCAGGCAGGTCCAGGAAATTTTGGCGGCAGAAAGAAGTCATCACACCAAAGAAAAATAAGTCCCTGAATGGCCATCTGGAACTGATGGATTAAGAGATAAGCGCCGGAGTTGTGATCTCAACAAGCAGAATCACTGGACCAGCCATTCTCATAATTAGAAGCAAGTGGCAAGCATTTAGTGTATTTTTTTTAACTTTTAAAAGTCCATGTAGCAAAAGCCATCGGAAATGGCAGGCATCACTTTTTGAAAAAGAGGTCAGGGAGAAGTGAGCACTATTTACTAAATGCCTAATATATGTGTATACGATGCATTCACCATAAATTGTATGTTGAATACTTAATTTTTTTGCAGGAAAACATTTTTTTATCACATGTGTATTTCTTCAGAAGCCCAACATATAAAAAAGGTATATGAAGAGCTGCTTTTTTAAAAGCATAAGCGAGAGACCGAAGCCCACCTACTCAATCCTTTGTCCCTTCCTCACTCAAACCCCCACGAAATTAGTTCTTGAGACCCATGACGCCCCTTCCATAAACATTGGTAATCTCATTTCTAACAGCAGTGCTCCAGTCGTGGTACTCTGTTCCCATTTCACAGATGCATTACCTGAGGCTCAGAGGCACAGTCACACAGCTGTGAAGAGGAGTCAGCTGAGAGCTCAGCTCTCCTGTTCCCACACGTGATAGCTCCTCCCACACTGTCAGGACACCACCTGGTTGGAAGAGGAGGGGCTGCGGTCAAGGGGCCCAGAGGAAAGCTATCCCCAGAGTTCACGTGAGAGGGGCAAGGGCTGAGACTAAGAAAGTCACCAGAAAAGACCCAGTAATGAGTCTGTGGCCTAACAGGACAGGAGTAGCGAGGGGAGGCCACAGGGGTGGGAACCGGTCTTGCTTTTATCCTGATGTCAGAAGTCCTACCCTCCACTCTGCCTCCCAGCACCAGAGAGCTCAGCTCTCACTTGCTCCCCTCAGCCCTGTTTGGCTGTCCCTCTGTCATCAGCACTGCCTCGTTCCTGGGTGACACAGCCAACTGGCTACTAAGAACCAGTCCTCACAATCAAAGAGGGCTCTGGACAGCAGAGTCTCAGCAAGAAGGTTGATGCAGCCCCTGACGGGTAGTCAAATGCAATGATGGAGATGATTCAGTGTCCCCAAATGCCAATTTGCGTGTGGACAGATTGAGTGTAAGAAGGCTGAGGACCAGGATCCAGATGGAAACGTCCAGCAGTCCAGCCAGGGTGCGGTAGGATGTCCCTGCTGTTTCTAGTCTGCAGGGTCCTCCCTCACCTCAACTAACCAAGTAGCTCTCATCTCCAGACCAATGAGGCCATCTGCATAATCAAGTCTGGCCACAAATGTTTCCCAGGACACGACCAGAAATTTAGCCCACTTTATAGCACTTCACCAACATCATCATTTTCCCCTTATTCCGGAGATTCTGGCACACTTATAGGAGTCTTCAGAAAGAAGGTAAGTGAAAACACTCATTTAACACTAATATAGTTGTATCCTAATGTTAAGAGTTTATGCTGGTGGACATAGTAGGTACAGTAGGTAGACCATTTTCCAACTCTTTTTTCTTTTCTTTTCTTTTTTTTTTATGAGACAGAGCCTTAAGCTGTCACCCTGGATAGAGTGCTGTGGCATCACAGCTCACAGCAACCTCCAATTCCTGGGCTCAATTGAGTCTCCTGCCTCTGCCTCCCAAGTAGCTGGGACTACAGGCACCCACCACAACGCCCGGCCATTTTTCGGTTGCAGCCGTCATTGTTGATTGGCGGGCCCGGGCTGGATTCGAACCTACCAGCTCAGGTGTACGTGGCTGGTGCCTTAGCCCGTTAAGCCACAGGCACCGAGCCCCAACTCTTTTTTCTTTGCCAGCTTCCAGCCAGAGGTGTCCATATGACACATCTCTGGACATGATTAAGTGAGAGTTTGCTGTGGGATTTCTGGGAGAGCCTTAGATTTCCTGACAGAGGCATTTTTTCTTGCCCTTACCACTTCTAACCCCTTATCATTCCCTACTGGATTACAGCTATGATGGAAGGAGCTGCAGCAACTGTAATGTAACCATGAAGGAGATCAAAAGAGAACTGCAGAAGGCATCAGCTCACAATAAGTTGAACTGCTGAGCTAACACGAGCAGCTGCTTGCCTCCAGGTTATCTTTTTTGTGAGAATATGTTTCTGTCTAAAGCCAAAAGCATTTTTGATACAGTGCTTGATTTTATGTGACCCTCACCACAACCCAAGGAAGTGGGGATCATTATCCCTCATTTAGACATAAGGAAATTAAAGTTGGGAGAAATCGACTATACACAAGTCATTAATCTTGTAAGTGGTAGAATCAGAATTTCATTTCAGGATTTTCACTCTACACTCACAAACCCGTATCTAATAAGCAAGAAGTTAACATTACATGTACAGGGTGGCCATAAGGTTCAGGTGCAATTTAAATAGTTGTTACAACTGTTGAATAGTTACAACTATTAAAATAAAATATGAAAACTGTAATAATAGTTACAACTATTTAAATTGCACACAAACTTTATGGCCACTCTGTATAAAATATCATAAATCACATCTATTACAAATCATACCTATACAACTATATGTAATTTCCTGCATATATTTTATATATACCTGTATATATTTTACATATATATTTACACATTACCACACACACGTGCACACACGCATATACACTTTTTAATCTGATTCCCTAATTTTCTTTGAGCTTGTAGAAACAGCAGCCCCTTCATGATGGGCCCATGATGATTTATCTCAGGGGCTAACATTACTCCCAGCCTACTAGTTACGAGTAAAAATCATCCTGGAGAAAATGCAGATGATTTGGAAGTGCCACGCTTCCTAAATATTAAAAAAGAAGAGAGTCTAAGTGTGGGAGGCACCGTGTAGAGCATAAAGAGTAGAGAATCTGGAGCAGAAAGATGTAAGTCAGAACTCAGCTCCGTCTGATGCTAATGTGTGAATCATTTGTCAAAGCCCTTCCCCCACTGTGCAACTGGGCTTCTCCTCTGTTGAATGGAATGAAGGGTGGGGAGGAGCGGGAAGGAAGTGTGCCCATGTAGTGGGGGGAATAGAAGGAAATGTTACGTGATAGTTAAAATCATTTTAATGTGAAAATGCTGTAACTGGGAGATATATATGTCTTCCCTAAGGACATAATGTGCCTATTGGCCAGTAATCCTCCCTGGGCTAGAATTACAGATCGTTTCATAATTTGCTAACTGTAAAGAGGAGAAGTGGGGTGGAGGATGGGCACACACAGCAGACACTGATCAGCAGAAGGCCAGCACCTTAGGAGCTTCTTCCCAGAGCCACCAGGAATCACCTTTGGGGCATGGTCCGGGATTTGAGCTGGCTGTGTGTTCCTAGAGTACACACTTGCTCTCAGAAGTCACAGCCTGATGATCCAGGCTCAGAGCTTAGCAGAGCAAGTACTCATGCAGGGCATCTTCACTATTTTCCTAGAAGCCACTTCACTTTTCTCCTTTTTTTCTTTTTCCAATATGTTCCAACTCCCATGATCTTAGCTTGTTTTGTGCTACTGTAACAGAATACCTGAGTCTGGGTAATTTATAAAGAACAGAACTTTGCTTCTCTCAGTTCTGGACACTGGCGAGTTCAAAATCAAGGTGCCAGCATCTCGTGTTGACCTTCATACTGCATCCTCAATGCTGGAACGTGGAAGGGAAAGAGAGAAAACTCCATGTCTTCATATGGCAGAAGAGCAAACCCACTGTCACAAGCCCTTTTTATAGCAACATCGATCCATTCATGAGGAGCTCTGCCTCATGACTTAAATAGCTCCCATTAGGTCCTAAAATGTCAAGCCCTGTGCTGTAGGTGGTGGGGAATGAAGAGAAGTTGGTTAATGGGTACAATCTTTAACACTGTTGTATTTGGGCTTGGGAGAACACATTTCAACTACAGCACCACACTTTCAGATTCACAGAGGCAGAGCAGTCACTCTATCCTTATACCCAGCTGTTGGCAGGTCAAGGGTCTCTCCCCACTTAATGTCATAATTTGGTGGGTAGAATGGACTTCCACATCTGACCATACCTGCACTGGATGAACGGTTTCCTGCCCAGATCACTTACATCCTCTTTTATTCCTAAACTATGCCAAAAAGAAGCCTCTTACAGAAGCTGGTTGTTCTTGGATTACACTTTCCTGAAATCAAAATGTTTGCTGGGATTATGCAAAATAGATCGAGATTAACATGTGGTGTTTAACTGAATAGCCCCAGGCTCTTGGCTTCCCTTCCTCACTTGAGCTGCCAAAATAAATTCCCACCCACGGATATCCTGAGTTTGTCTGGCTTGCTTAGAGTCAAAATACAGAGACAGAGGAGTTGTTACACAACAGATTGTCCCATGTTCACAAGGGAGCCCCCAAGCTCTTCCATCTAAGCCAGCCCTCAGCCCCCCTTCCACCCCCCAGGGGAGGAGTTTCTTTCTTTCCTATCCTAGCCAAAGACTAAGTGTTATAACCTTCCTCTGTGGGCGAGAGCCTTCTAGGATCTCTGTGGTTTTCCTTAGGCAGTAGAGCATCATTCATTTCTTCTGCATGCCCCAAATACTCAGTAAGCAAGCATATTGCTTACCTAAACACCTGCTCCAGGCATGGTGCTAGGCCCTAGGGAACTAATGGGGAAAGAGGAATAGGAGCCCTGCCTGCCCTTGGTGTGCACTGCACAGCTCACACTATAGCAGCTTGGCTTTCTGCCTCTATAAGGCCTTTGCTTTGAAAATACCTGGTTATTTAACCTGTGAGGAGTTTCAAACTTAAACTTAGCTGATGTTCAGTGAAATTCCATGTAACAGACTTTGGACTATAGGCACTTTTTCTTATCTCCGGAGTGCTCAGTGTGTGTCTGTGGAGTTGGATTATTAACATCATCACAGCTGTGAAAAAGATAGCATTTGCCCCAGGCTTAGGTTAAGACGAGGTAGAGAAACTTCCCCAAGATGAGTGGTGGAGCCTCCTAATCTTACTACCATTACTACTATTACCACTACTAGTATTGCTGCTTCGAGCACTGCCACTGCATAACTAGTCCCATACCTACCAACAGTGCCATCACCACTACTGTCGCTCTGTGACCATTACTACATCATGATGACAACTTTCCTGCTACTACTGTGATGACTACAAGCAGCTAAAACTGAATGGGCTGAAAATGTCACGCCAATGTCACGCCCTGTGCTGTGGGTGGTGGGGAATGAAGAGAGGTTGGTTAATGGGTATGATCATACAGTTAAATGGGAGGAATAAGTTCTAGTGTTTGGTAGCACAGTGGGATGACTGTAGTTAACAACAATCTGTTGTATATTTCAAAATAGCCAGAGGAGATTTGAAATGTTCCCATACAAAGAAAATGATAAGTAATATCATTAAGGTGGTGAATATCCTAAATACCCATGTATCAAAATATCATATGTGCTCTGTAAAGATGTGCAAATATTGTATAAGAATAAAAATTGAAAAATAAATAAAAAATCAAAGTGAATTAAAGTAAATTTAGTTGACTTAAATATCACAGTAGCCCTATCAATTATAATGTCTCCCATTTCCAGATGAGACATGGGGTGATAGCTATACAGGTAGAAGTGACAAAATGAGGCTCCAGCCCCCGTCTGACCTCCAGGTCAGTGCCCCAAACACCATCGGCCACCTCCTCTCTAGACCTGTTTCTGGGACTCACATCTGTCTGCTTCCACAGCCGTGCGCCTACCCATGGGGTTGGTAACCGCTCTGGAATCCAGGGGTGCCGGTCTGTGATGTAGAGTAGGGTTGTAGAGCAGAGTCTGACCCTGGTACGGCTTTGAGGGTCACTCTTTATCCCTCAGCAGGAACGCAGCAGAATGATGATGAGGTGAGAGGAAGGTTAGACCGAGGAGGTGATAGCCTCTGACCAAAAAGCCAGGGCGAAGCAGTCCTCACCGAGAGCAGAGGCGCCGTGAGCCTCAGAGGGCTGAGCTCTAAGAACTGCCTGAGCTCTGCTGGAGGCAGCGTCCCAGCTAACGCTCTGCTCCAGCCACACTCAGGACAAGCTGGGGACTGACAACAGGAGCCAGGACAGATCCCTGCTTCATACCTCCTTTGTCCTCTTTAGGTCACACCTTCTACCAACTGTTCATTCCAGTGGTGCTGGCCCTGAATACGATGCCCCTGAACATGATGCCACTAAGGGTCCTGGCTACATCCGTCCTCTCCAAACCATTAACCCCTTGTTCCCTATAAACACTGAGTCCACGACAGGGTGAGACCAGGTCTGAATCCTGTCCCCTTTTCTCTACGCAAGGGTTTTGCCCATCTTTCGTGATCCACCTCAGGGTTCACCTGCCTGATAAAGCCTTTGTCTGTGCTGGGACCTGAGCTCTTTATACATCCCAACCATATGGCCATAGTCAGGCTGGATCTTCCATTGTGTACCAGCTAAACTTTTCTGGACTCGGCTTGCTGAGAGCCAGGAATTTCTCTCTGTCGTCTTTGCAGTGTCTAGTCCAGTGCTTGCCTTACAGTATGGGCCGGAAGGAAGAAAGGAGAGAAGGAGAAGGGAAGAGGAGGGCTGGAAGGAAGAAAGGGGGGAGGGGGAAGCAAAGGAGGCTGGGCGTTTAGTATGCCTCACCCCTCTGATTTGCCTAAGTCCAGCCCCCAACCCATTCAAACATCAGTTTGCAGGACAGAGAGGGTGGAATCAGGTCTGCAGGCTTAGTTCACTGCCGCAGCCTTGGAGGCTGAAGGAAGCAGATCTCTCAGGAACTCAGGGAGTGAAGGAAGTCACTGGCACAGAAACAAGAGGCAGCTGGTGGAGGAAAAGGGCATGGAATTTTAAGTTGGAAGACATCCATTCCCATCCCAGCAGGTCTTAGCTCTGGATTTGTCTTTTAACTTCTCCACACTTCAGCTTCCTTCTCTACAAAACAGAGTAATACTGCCCCTCTTCCTGGGAGTGTTGTGAGGATGTACGGAAAAACACAGAGCGTGGGAAAGAGTCTGTGGCTGGGCGCATGCCATGTGGATGTTATTTCTTATCTAGGTCAGTGTGTGTGTATTAACACTATTGTATTTCAGCTTTCTTCTTGCCCACACCAGCCCTGGCCTTTGATCTAGGCGTGTGGGTCCCTCCATCCTCTGGACAGGCTGGCACTGAGGCTGCTGCTAGCCCGCCCCAGTACCTACTTCCCCTCCCCATGGCGGCTTCAAATGAGGAAACCAACCCAGAAAGTGTTCTGTGCAGCGTCTGGAACTCATCTCAGCTGACCAAGAAGGAGAAAGAAGTAAGGGGAGGGAGGAGGAGACATCACAGCAGCAAAAGCCTCCTGGGGGTCGAGCCGCTCTAGAATCATTCTTCCCGAGCTCTGCAAGAGGCCCCGCCACCAAGGAAAATGCCGGAAAAATGCCGGCTAATTTCAGAGGCTCCACGTTGGTGGGCCAACATCCCAGGGAGAATGAGCAATTATGATTTCCATCTAAGCCACATATGCTGTTTGCTGGCCTCTTTCGAACAGCTGTAGGTTAGATGCTGTTAAGATTGGTCTCCTTCTCTCCTCCATATTTCAGAATTCAAATTAAACTAAAATAACAGCACCTGCTGAACAAAAACCCCATTGGAAATGTGTCCTCGTACACAATTACTGCAGGGAGGCTGGTCACCATTGTTACCCGCCTATTCTTCCTAAATGGGAACGACAGCGAAGTTTCCCAGGCAGCTGCAGCAATTCAATTGTATAACTGGAGCTGGCCCCGCGCCAACCCTCAAGAACTCAAGTGGCACCAAAAGATACTATATTGATTTGCAATCGAACATAATAGGCCATCAGCTTAATTATTACTGAAGTGACAAGGTTCTGGGTATTTCATATTTATATTTCAGGGCCTGTGAAGGATGAATGTAAATCTTTTAAATGCACGGATTTGCATATCTTCAGAAGGGTTGAGTGCTCTTATTACATTCATAGCCTCTGAAAGACCAAAAGGACTGGCTATTGAACTCAGGTTGCCAGATCCCACCGGCATTTGCTTGGATGAAGAGACAAAAGGCATAAAATGGAAATTGCTTTTAGTCCAAAAAAAAAGAGGGAAAGAAAAAAAAAGCCCACTACTCAACTTCATCAAGCTCAGACATCTTTGGGGGCCTTTGCAGGGAAATTGGTTATAAGTCTTGTTGGGACAGAGGCATTTGGACGTTGGGAAATGAAACCAATTACTTTCTGGAGCAGTGAAGTCCCCTCTTCTTTCTCTTTCCTGACATCTTCCTGGCCTTTGCAGAGCTCCCGTCAGTAGAATCTTAAAAGCTACTGAGGTCAGGGCAAAAAAGAGACAAAGCGAGACAGAAGTTCACTTTCCAAAAGTCTACTACATTAAGATCAAAGACTGAAAGACAAAAAGCCAGATCTTCATCCACTCAACATCAACCCATTTCCCTTCACCCTTTCAAATAGGACCGGTCACCTTAGCAAGAAATTTTAGAAACATTTCAAATTCCTCCCTAACCCTCACCCTTCAGGGGTTCTCAACCGCTGACCCACAGGAATCCACAGGAATCGTATTAAAGGGTTGTGGCCTTAGGAAGGTTGAGAACCACTGCTCTAGATCCAAGAAGTCATTGTCTTCTTCATAGACTCCTTCTCCTAAGCCCCCCTGGAGCTTTGCTCTCTGCCCCATGTATTCCTGCTGCCTCTTGTCGGGTCTCATCACAAAGCCCGGACACATGAGGTTTTCCTGTCCCATCCTCCTGCCTCCATCTCACTGAAAGGCAGTGCATTCTCTTCCCTGTCATCATAAGGCCTTTTTGGGGAATGCTAGAAACTCCTGTCCAAAGCCCTTCCATAGAACTCAGAGGAGGAAGGTCAACTCTCCTCACAGTGAGGCTTCTGGCTTCACTCCAAATCACCATTCCCGAGGTAGATACTTTCAGTCTTTATGCTGGCGGTTCAATTCTCTTCGCCTAAATGCCTTTTTCTCCTAGTCAATGGAAAGACAAGGATCATCTTTCAAGGTTTACTTGAAAACATCCCATCCTATTTTATACGTGATCTGGGTCCCCTCCTCAGCAGGGACTTTGTTTTGTTCACATGAGCATCAGATATTGTGCTTTACTCACTGGTTTCTGCTGCTTCTCTGAGGAGGGACTCAGTCAGAAAACGTGCCTTTAAATTTGTATATTCCCAGGACTTAGGTCAGGGCCTGGAATGTAGAAATGTCCAGGAATTGTTAGTTGAGTTAATCTTCATCCCTAGGAAATATCAAATATGTATTGAATGTTTATAATACATAGATATTGTTCCAGGCACTGAACCAAAAATAGTCCGTATGGGAACCCAATGACAAGACCAAAACACCACAGTAAACATAGTAGTTAGTGTTAATGACCAAAAGGATGGTTTAGAGATTAAAAGACAGAGAAATAGAAAATGTGTAGCCTAGTATTTGGGAGAAAGCAGGACGAGAACTAAGGTTGAGATCCTGAGATGCTATAATTTAAGAAGTGGCAGGACCAGTTCAATTCGCCTACTATAATTTGCACACTTTATAGCTGAGTATAAAGCTGAGTATAGCTGAGGACTAAAAAGGTAAGATTTACAAGGCTACAAGAGTAGTAGAAATTCTGACTTCCCATCCCTGTTCTTTCCATTAGGCAGTGAAATGGGTGGGACTTGATTACATATGTACCGAGAAGAGTATTCCACCACCTTCGCCACTCTCAGTAACTTCACTGTCACCATCATCCCCATTGCTGCCATCCTCAATACGACCGTCGTCATCACCTTCCTTATATCCACCCTGGTCAGGATCTCCCTGACAGACACTGTTCCAGGCCCATTCCTGCCACCATTCCTACCACCACCATCCATACTGGGGGAGGCCTCTTGGTTCCTCTTGAAAAAGAAGAGTCTTTGTTTTTATTTCCATTACCTTTACCACCTTTTTTTTCTACCCCTATTCTACTACATTTTCCTGTATCCACTAAACAGCCCTTATTCTTGCCGATCCTGGGCTCTGATGCAGAGCTCTCTTGGCACTGTGATAACTTTCCCACTCTAGGAAGAATTTTTATACCTTTGAACTGAGAAGCTATTTCCAAGGAAGCAAGATCGAAGACTATCCAGTAAAGAAAAAAAAGCGTAAGAGAAGAAGAGAGAGCATTGTACAATTTAGGAAACTAGAATTCTCTCTACCAAGGTCATGGGGCAATAGGGGTTAAGTTCCACTTGTTTGAAGAAAGAAGTGGCCATCTTTACCTGGATCAGAAAACCTAGGGATGTTCTCCAGGGCACAGCTGAATCCTGCTTCCCTAACTTTAGATGCCCTGGCTCAGAGTCTGGTTTTCCTCCCCCTGCCCCACTGCTATCTCCAGCTTCTGTCTTGTCTGGGGAGGTCCCTTTTAGACTTGCTTCCCTGGCTCATGTCCTTTGGGAAGGACCAGGCACCTCCATTGGAATCACCCAGGAGAGAAATCCCAAGGCTGGCAAGGACTCAATCCCCGGAGCCTGCAGGCAGCAGCATCCGCACAAGGGCCTCTCCTGCCAGACTGAGCACAAAGCAAGGCATTATCCTGCGAGGAGGAGAGGCGCTGAGGAGGACCACCTGCTCAGGCGATGCCGAGATAAAAGGAAGTGTGGCTGGAAATTGGACAATTGTTACTAAGTAGCTGAGGACCCAGCTGAGTGGGGTTTGCTTTAATAGGGATGATAGGAGCCAGATTTAAAGGCAGATGGAAACTTTCCAGAACCCAAGAGTTCACTGAGAGAAGGAGGGGAGGGTGCCAGGCCCAGGAAAGGGCATCTCTTCAGGTCCCTGTGCGGAGCCGGGAGTGAGGGCCTTTCTAACAGGCATGGGAAGGACGTCATCTGTCAGTATTTATTTCCTGTCCTCCTCTTAAAATCACAGACTTTGTAAGCACGTGGGAGGGAGAAAGGAATCCCTAAAACTTGGTGAGAGTTCCCCAAGAATTAGCTACTAAACATGTAGCTAATGGGCTTCCTTCACTGCTTCCTAGGCTGGAAGACTGCAAAAATACCAGGAAGCAAGCAAATCTGGACTTCAGGGAAGCACTTGACAAAGTTCTTATGCTTGTGGAAGAGATGAATGATAAGGTAATTAGGTGAATTTAGGACTAGGTCGTATCTATAGTTCGTTGAGTGCTTACCATGTACCAAGTTCCACACTGGGTTTTCCATACCTTGCGTCACTGCATCGTCTCATTGCCCATTTATAGATGAGCAAAGTGGCTCAGAGATTTGGCACCTTTGAACCCAGGGCAGCCTGGGGGAGTCTGGGCTACCTGCTCTACAGCACTTGTCTGCAGGCCAGGATGAAGCACGCCCGCACATGCGCACTGCTCCAGCGTACAGGACAGTATGTCACAATCACATACTACTCTGATGTCCACACACATGAGGTACAAACATGCTCCCACACCTGGGCCACCTGTGAGGGTCTTGCCTATTTCCACTTCCTGTCTCCATCTAATGGATAGAGCTCTTGTTATCTTGCAGCACAAGCCTCAGAAAAAGGCGCTGACCATCAGCGATAACACTCAGAAGTACAGCAGGCCTTGTGCAATGTCCCAAGGGTGCAACTGTGGAAAAGCAGGGCAGCAAAATCCCTGAGGGATTTATGGGCTGAATCTGCGTTTGTGAGCCCAGGCCTGCCCTGTATTAGCAGTGTGACCTCAGGGAGTCCCTGCGTCTCTATAAACCCAAGTACCCCCTCTGTGAAGCTGGGGATGCAAATTCCCTCACAGAGCGTTGGAAAGTCCTGAGCCCAGAGTTAGTCCATGGTTGCTCCAACCCTTTCTGCCACATTCCCATGCTGCCACCTTCTGATGCCAAAGTCATCTCTGTGGCACACTGCACCCTGTCAACAACCCCGGGGAAGAGGAGGTGGCAGAATGGGGGGGGGGGGGGGTTGAGACCCTCAGCTGCTCCCCGAGAGGCAGGGCTGACAAGGCGAGGATTGTTTTTCTCCCCTGGTGTGAAGCATGTTGACTTGCTGTTGATAGATAGTGGGATGATATTAATTAAAATGCAGGCAGGTGTGAGGGCGCCTCTTAGAGTTGCTCTCCCTGGGGGGAGGGGAAGGCATCCGGCTCTGTTTTGTAGCCATAGCAGGAAGTGCTTCCTCTTGCCCTCTCCTTCTCCTTCTGAGAGCGGGTGTAACTTGGAGGAAAGGGACTGGATTTCCTTGTCAGTGGTAGACGTGGGTGCCAGGAGCACTGGGCTCCATGGGAAGCACACCAGGCCTCCCATCCTGCCGGGTGAGGTGAGGGCAGTTGCACAGCCTCTTCCCATCTTTCCTTATGCCAGGAGGTTGGGAAGGATCTGCCTTTGGAGAACGTGCTCCAGGGAACACCTGCCTCTTCTGCTCTCTGCTAGCTCTGCCTTTGCCTCTGACAGGCAGGAATGGGGTACAAAGGACCTGAGAAGGAAGAGTCAGATTGTCTAAGGCTGTGGTCCCCAAACCCCTGGGCTGCGGACCAGGGCCAGTCTGTGGTCTGTTAGGAACCTGGCCAGGTAGCATCACTGCCTGAGCTCTGAGCTCGGGCTCCTGTTCCATCCCCAACCCATGTCAAAATTGTTTTCCATGAAACTTGTCCCTGTAGCCAGAAAAGTTGAGGACAGCTGGTCTAAGGCACAGCCCTCAGGGAAGAGCTGAGAGGCAAACACCATGAACCACAGTGCGGGGTGCAGGCTCTAGGTTCAGAGGTCCGGGAGCTACATTTTGAAGTTGGTAGAACTTGAGACCAGAGAAGGACAGAACAGGAAGAAGAGCAACTGAGCACCCAGCAATAGCTGGGACATGCCCTGCTTAGTTCTCTGGTCAGAGGGCTCCTCTCCCCTGGCCTGGGCCAGATTAGACTAGAAGAAGGCACTGATGAATTCCCTTTTGAATTCTAATTTCTTCCTTCTTGCTTCTTCCCACAAGTTAGGTTTCTGGGGACTCCTAACTTTGAGGGGTGAGTACTGGAGATGGCAGGAGTTACTGAGGCTTTCGGCAGTTGTGTAAAATGGAAGGACTAGATTGAGACTCTTCATTTCTGCAAGCTGAAGTCTTAATGAATGGAAATTGAAAATTAAACTGGAGCAGCACAGGCAGTGTGTATAGAGAGCAAAAGTAACCTACACAGGTTTCAGGGTAACAGAGAGAAATTTTATTTAGGAAGAACGAAGAGAAAGTTTAGAGCACCTTTAAAGAGAGCTGTAAATGGGTCTCTCTCATGAAGGAGAAAAGATGAGAGAGACTGAGATGCAAAGCCCTGCAGGGGTGTAAATACTCTATTTGAAATTGGCTGCAAGTCTTTCATTGGCCTCTCTGCACCTCCAGGTAGTATTGCCCTTTTCTATTGGTCATTGGTTACCTAAGTTACTTCGTACCCACAATCTCATGGGCCCTACAGACTTCCTGATTCAGCAGGCCAGGTTTTTCTCTCACCCCTGTTGAAGCCCCTTTCTTTGTGTCCCTTCTCAATCTCTCCCTTTCCCCAAACCCAGGAAACCCCTGTCTCCATAAGTTTTCCATTTCCATTATGTCACACGTGCGTTGGTCTTGCACAATACTTAGTCTTTCCAGATTGGCTTCTTTCATGTAATGATATGTTTCAGTTTCTTCCACATCTTTGCATAGATTGAGAGCTTATTTCTTTTTAACACTGAATAATATTACATTGTCTGGATATACCACAGTTTATTTATCTATTTACCTACTGAAGGACATCTTGGTTACTTCCAACTTTTGGTAATTATGAATAAAGCTGCTATAAACAGTCATATATGAGGTTTTTGTATACAGATAACTTTTCAACATCTTTGGCTAAATACTAAGGAGAACAATTGCTAGATTGTATGGTCATAGTATGTTTAGTTTTGTAAGAAATTGCCAAACCTGTCTCTCAAATATTATGTATTCCCTTCCAGCAATGAATGAGAGTTCCTATTATCCCACATTCTCCCCAGGACTTAGTTGTGGATTATGGCAATTCTCATAGGTATGTAGTGGTAGCCCATCATTTTTCTAATTTGCATTTCCCTATTTACATGATATGGGGCATTTCTTTTTAAAACACAAGATCTTTCTCTTTTACCTAGGCTGCAGTGCAAGGGTACAATGAGAACTCTCTATAATCTTGAACTCCTGGGCTAAAGAAATCCGTCCACCTCAGCTTCCTGAGTACTTGGAACTTTAAATGTGCACTACGACATCTAGCTAATTTAAAAAATTTTTTTAAAGACTGGGTCTTACTATGTTGCCCAGGTTGGTCTGAACTTCCTGGCCTCAAGAGATCCTCCTACCTTAGTCTCCCAAAACCCAGTTTATAGTCACCACCACACTGAACACATTATCATATGCATATTTGCCATCCATATATCTTCCCTGATGAGATGTCTATTGAGGTTTTTAGCCCATTTTTAATCAGGTTGTTTGTTTTATTATTATTAAATTTTAAGAGTTCTTTTGTATACTTGAAATAATAGTCCTTTATCAGACATGTCATTTGCACATATTCCTCTCCCCACCCTGCGGCTAGTCTTCACATTTGCTTGGCAGTTTTTCTTCTGCAAACCAGAAGTTTTTAATTTTAAAGAAGTTCAGTTTATGATTTTTTTTTTTTTTATGGTGCCTGCGTTTAGTGTTGTAACAAAAAAGTTATTACCAAATCCAAGGTCATCTTGATTTTTTCCTATGTTATCTTCTAAGAGATGTAATTTTAAGGTCAACCTTTTGCTACAAGATACTGCTGCCTTTTTTGTTGTTGTTTTTTTGTTTTGTAATTTCAGACACCCAGGTCAAATTTTGTCACTATACTTTAACTAAGGAAACTAAACCATGGAAGGAAAAGTTCATATTCTTTTTACCACAAAAGTTCTGAAAATGAAGTTTTTCAAAGTTTCTTTGCTGACAAACCTGATTTACCTGGGGGAAGCTGCTCATCTTTATTTATATCACTTAGTGAGCATTCACACATTTTAATGTGTTTTCTCATGTAACACAGTGTATATAAACTCCCCACCCCATTTTTTAAAGTAGAATTCTGAATAGTCTTAAGGGTTTAAGAAAAGAGTTCATGTATTTTGGTTATGTGATCACCAGAGAAAGACACACATAAAGTTAATTTCTGAGCAACAATAAACAATGACAAAGTTTCAGTGTTTATTAAGGAATTATCAGACCAATATAGCTTTTGGTAGATATAATTTTTTTTTTTTTTTGGAAAATAGCTTTGACGTTTGTTTGTTGTTGTTGTTGTTGTTGTTGTTTTTGCAGTTTTGACCAGGGCCGGGCTCGAACCTGCCACCCCAGGGATATGGAGCCAGAACCCTACTCCTTGAGCCACAGGCACCACCCTGACCTTTGTTTTTTAAACAATTGATTCAATAAGACAGTAACCATCTATTTCAGATGATAAGATATTCTCTTTTTCTGGAACTAAACTGGAAAAATTGAAGTGACTTGCACATTTGCTTATGAAAGCATTATAGTTGTTACTGGGACTAATATCAATATAAATATCAGTAATTTAATCAGAGACAATTGTTGTGTTGAGTTGTTATCTTAGTCCATTTGTGCTGCTACAAAAAATACCTAAGAGTGGGTAATTTATGAAGAACAAGAATTTATTTCTCAGAGTTCAAGAGACTGGGAAGTTCTAAATCAAGGTGGGTTCAGAGTCTGGTAAGGGCCACTCTCTGCTTCCAAGATGGCACCTTGATGCTGAATACTCCAGAGCGAAGGAATATAGTGTCCTCATATGGCAGAAGACAGAAGGCAAGAGTCCAATGCTGACTGTGTAAAACCTCTTTTATAAGGGCCTTAGTCCCATGCACTAGGGAGGCGGTCTCATGGTCTAGTAACATCTTAAAGGCCCCATGTCTTAATTCTATCACATTAGCAAAACCAGAATTTTAGAGAAGACACATTCAAACCACAGCATTTGTGTTGGAAAAATTAACATTGTTACAAGACAAAGAGGGTCTGGCTGCTTGTCACTGTCAGTCAATATGCAGAGACAGGGATAGGTCCACCAAACTTTGTCAGAAGGCCAGTGATTCTGGAGAACAGTGAGAATTGCCTCTCCAAGACTGTCCTATTTTTCCATTTCCAAACTCATAGTTCTATAAATCAAAGTTAAAAGCAAGAATTGAATGAACCCTTATGTAAAACAACGGTAATTAACACTTATCTTTAAACAACAGTAATTACCATATCCCATGACTCATAATGAACAATAATTGACATAACCCATGACTCAAAACAACATTTGTAATTCAAAAGTTAATCTCATAAGTCAATTGCCTTAAACTACTCAAGATATACACCTAGGTAAAAACTGAGTTTACAAAACAACAGGAATGGGAGACATGAGGTTAAAGTCCTAAACTGACCAGACCAGACCTTAGGACCTAAACGGGACCAGACCAGCTACGTCATGTGGGTCTTGGCCTCAATAAGTCCATCTTATTCTCACTACATGTGGTCTCAACATGAAAGTTGAGAATTTGCATCAATGCTTGAAAGGCTTAAACTTTAAAAGAAAATGTCCATTTTGCTTTTTTTGTGTGTCAAAGGACAGGGCCTAATGCTGCATCATGAAGGAGAGAAGGTATTCAATTAAGTGTCCCATAATGGCAGCCATATTCAAGAGCAGTCAGGTCTGGGGCTAGGCTAGAGTAGTTTTTTCTGAAAGTTATGATGTAACCTGAGCCATGCCCATTCTTGCATTCTGTTCCCCGTCATGGTTTTGCTCTCAGCTGCAATGTAATGCCCCAAGATTTTGTGCATTTTCCTCTTTCCCAGTAGCTTCTAAAGAGGATACTCTTCCTAAATATATATCACTTTTCCAAAAATTAATAGGTTAGAGAAATATCAAAAGCATATAAAAATATTCACTGGTCCAAATATAAGATCATTCTTAAGAATCAGAACTAATATTCCCTTATGAAAGAGATGTATTCCATCAACCAAGAGAGAACTTTAAAATACCATAATCTATGTTATTAATATTTAAGAGGATAATGCCTCTATCAAAAAAGGATCATCTTAGATCTTAAAAGAAAGTCTAGATGAAAAATATAGTTATGAAACATTCAAAAACACAATGAAGTAGTGGATAGTTGACTAAACATTGCAGAAAATAAAGTTGGCATTGAATAGAGAAATTATTTCAGAATTCAGAAAAAATTAGATGAAAATGATGAGCAAAAAGATGATAGAAATGATGAATGGATCTAGGAGATGTAATCCATTTATAATAGCATTTCAAAAAGTGAAATGAAGCTTATGAAAGAGTCATATAAAAATAGAAGGCTTCCCTGGACAGAGGAAAAATTTAGACTTGTAGAACCAAATCCCTGGTCAGGCATCCTGGTAAAAGTGATAAAAGGAGATGTCCTTTTAAGTTTATGCTGGTAACACATTTGAATTTCAAGGGTTAATAAGAAAACATCTTAGGATTTCTGGCCACAAATAGCAGATTGAACACACAGCTTTAGTTTCATTTCCTCTTGAAATCTCTCTAAACTGAGAGTCAAGAAATGTTTAAAGACAATAATTGAAAATGGCAGAGAAAAATAGTGAGAATGACAGTAGCAACAAAATTTGGAAAACTGAGAAGTAGATGGAGGAGAATAACTCCACGCAGTAGACCGAGGAATGCAGGATCCTACGCTGCCAGCAGGAAAACCAAGAACACAATTCCCATCCCAGAACACGCCAGGAGTCTGTAGTCCCTGTACATGGGAGCTGGTTGGATGGTGCTAGGAAGAAGCTAAAATAAAGATTGGTTAAACTGTGTGGCGAATTCAAATAGTACTATAAGCATGCGTTTTAGAATTATGAAAGCGCATTTTAAAACATCAGCTAAAAAAGTTGAACGTGATTCCTTTTTGGAGTAGTGTGTGGAAGAGAGCTGGGAGTTTCTGATTTTGTTTTGTTAGAAGTTACAAGTCTCATAGACCGAGCTGGCTCTTCAAATTGTCATTATGCCTGAAGTGGAAAAAAAGAAAAAAAAGCCAGTTGGACAATGTTATAAAGAATTGAAGAGCAAAAAACAAAATTTTTATATTAAAAATAAAAATAAGCTGGCATCAGAACAGTCTCTTTGTCCTGCACTTTTAAATGCAGGAGGACAATGGAGCAATTACTACATAATTTTGAAAGGAAAGTGCTGTGATCAAAAGTTTCCTAACCAGAAAAACTGTCAATCTACAAGGGCAGGAAAAAGGATTCAGAAAGTAAAACAACCACATCTTTATTAAGACAAAAGAAAAAAACTCAAGCAATTTTCTACCTGTCTGAGAAATTAAGAAAAATGACGTTCTTATTTATGGGGAAAAATGTAATAAAAAAGAAATGGATGATAAATACGGTATCTTTTCAAAAATAAATGTTAGCATTTTAATACTTATAAAAGGTAAATATAAAGTGTAATGCTAATTTTAAAAAGCAATTCTTAAAGGGTAAAAGTATAATGTATTATGGACGTACATTTTTAGCATCTGGATTTAGAAGCCAATATTCTGTCACAAACATGTGTAATATAATGGAAAAATAGCAAATAAAAGCACGTGGGCTGCATTTCTTAAAGAAATCGTTCTTTATTTATGTGCCAGGCCTTGTGGAAGAAACTAAAGATCCAATCCCTTTCATTGTGGTTACTAAGGTTTATAGGTGAGGATGGGGTAAGGGAATTAATAAATAATGCTTATGTGTTTCACTGTGATAGAGAAATAAAAGTTCAGTATGATGTAAGAAAAAAAAAAACCCATATAATCATTATCAGAATACAACAGAGTGGACATTTTCCTAATCAACAGAAAATTTTGAAAGACAAATATATGCAAAATTTACAAAGCTATGTATGTACTTTTTATAGGCAATGCTCTAAAACTACGTTGATCTAGAAGGATTCACAGTGGTAGATACGCTGAAGAAATGCAAAACAAAGCAGAAATGTCTGTAGTACTAATAGAGCTCAAATTAAAATTCATGTGACAACATATAAGGAAAGGAGAATGTTACTTAATATTGATTAGACAATACAATCAAAATGAAATTATCATAATTACTAAGGTTAATCTACTAAATAACAGAGTACTAAAATATCTTAAAAAGCTGTTAGGATTATGAAGAGATTGTACAACTGAAGTACAACTGTATTGACAGATTTAAAGACATCTCATTGTTTCACAGCACAAATAATTAGCAAATGAATAAAACAAAAAAGTAAGTTGAGTCAGTTGCGGTAAATGATTTAAATGGAAAGTCGTATGTACTACAAACAGAAAACACAGTACTTTCCTAAGTTGCTGTCATTTTTTACAAAAAACGTTTATATCCTAGGCCATAGAAAACAAAAACTCAACAAATTTTTCTGCATTTGAAACTATATATTCTACAATCTAACAATGCAGTGCAATAAAATTAGATGTTAACAGAAAAGGTAAAGGGAAAAAACTCAAATTGGCTTGGAAACAGAAAACAAAAATCCTTTCTCTAAAATAAGTTCTTTGTCAAAGAGGAAGTTAAACCTTAAATGACAAACTATTTTAAAAGTAATAATATTATTGCAGTAAAAAATATGCAAACTCATGGAATTCAGTAATAGAGAGGGGAGTAAATGGTTTTATATATTTTTAAACAACGATGAAAGAAATCAAACAAGCTATGCATCCAACTTAAGGAAAGAGAACATCTAAGTGTCAAGACTTAAGAAAGGTGGAAGGAATATAAAATAAGAAACTAAATGAATAGGAAAGAAGAAAACCATCAACAAAGTCAAAAAGTTTTTTTTCTTTTTCTGTTCAATAATATGGATATCCCTCTGGTAATGCAAATCAGGGGGGAAAAGATAGAAAATAAAAATGCTTCACATTAGGAATGAGAAAGTGGGTAGAGTTTTAAATAACTAATGACGCCCCCTACATCGCTATGGAAAAAACATTTAGATATCTTGATAAGAACATTGACCCCAGAAGAGTTTATAAAACAAAGTAGAGACCGGTTTTAGTTCTGACATGTAAAAGAGCTTAGAAGATGCCACATCCATCCTTAAAAAAAAAAAAAAAAAAAAGTGGGACAAACTGAAAGGCACCAACTTTTCTTAGATCCATCAGGGAATAAAGTTTCAGGGGGAAACGGCTACCCTGAGATCTGGAGAAACAGGTGAATCCAGAGAATCACAGCTGAGATCAGCTCACCTGAAACAGAAGCTGCTAATAACTGGTAGGAAAAGAAAAAGGGTAATGGTGGATTCCTGGAGGCTGAGCATGGACTAGTTTAAGAGTGAGAAAACTCCTGGGAGATGCAGTTGTAGGCATCTCAACATGCTCCAGGATAAAGGACCACCACATGATCCCAGTATAACTCTGGAAACTCTGTGAAGTATTTAAAGGGTTGAAAGAAAAAAAGCATCAATCTGGAGTCCTGTAGGTAGCAAAACTCCTTGAAAAGAGAAGGAGAAATAAAGACTTTCTCAAGTAAACAAAAACCGAGGGACTTCACGGTCAACAGAAACATCACAAAAGAAGATGCACAGGTGGCAAACAGACATATGCAAAGATGTCCAGCACGTTTGTCATTAGTGAATTGCAAATTGCAGCAATGAGATACTACTATAATTCTATTAAAATGACTAAAATTCAAAAATACTTACAATGCCATTTGCTAGCTTGGGATATGGAACAGGAACCTTTATTCATTGCTTGTGGGAATGCAAAATGGCACAGTCAATTTGGAAGACAATTTATAGAGCAAAACATAGCCTTACAAGACTATTCAATGGCTACACTCCTAGGTGTCCACTTAATTAATTTCAAAACCCATGTCATGAGTGTGCATGGTGGCATGCACTTGTAGTCTCAGCTACTTGGGAGGCAAGAGGATCACCTGAGCCAGGATATTAGAAGTTTCAGTGAGCTGTAATGACACCACTGCACTCTAGCATGGGCAACAGAGAAAGACCCTGTCTCAAAAACAAACAAACAAACAAACAAACAAAACAGAAAAGAAACTTATGTTGGGCGGCGCCTGTGGCTCAGCGAGTAGGGCACCGGCCCCATATACCGAGGGTGGCGGGTTCAAACCCAGCCTCGGCTGAACTGCAAAAAACAAACAAACAAAAAAATAGCTTGGCGCCTGTAGTCCCAGCTACTCGGGAGGCTGAGGCAAGAGAATCATCAAAGCCCAGGAGTTAGAGGTTGCTGTGAGCTGTGTGACACCACGGCACTCTACCAAGGGCGATAAAGTGAGACTCTGTCTCTACAAAAAAAAGAAAAAGAAAACTTATGTCCACCTGAAAATCTGTACACTAATGTTTATAATAGCGCTATTCGTCATCACTAAAAACTGGAAGTAACCAAAATAACATTCAGTTGGTGCATGAATATCAAACTGTGGATGTTATTCAGGAAAATAAACAAATGCACTCAAACCATGAGAAGAAAAGGGTGGATTCTAAAAGTATATTGCTAAGTGAAAGAAGCCAGTCTGAAAAGCCTGTGTACTACATTACTCCAATTATGTGACGTTCTGAAAAGAGAAAAGCAATACTGTTGGTCAAAAGTTCAGAGTTTGTCAGGGGGAGGGAGAAGAGGTTAGGATTGAATAGAGGAAGCATAGGAGATATGCTAGGATGGTGAAACTATTCTGTTTGGTATTATAATTGTGGATACTTAAAACTATACATTTATTAAAACCTATAGAACTTCACAGCCCGAAGAGTAAATCTTAATGCATGCACATTAAAATAAATATTTAAATGATCTGAAATACCCAAGATCAGATGCAGAATGTGATGAAACAATCTGATTTATAAATACAAAGGGTGCCAAAAATCATATACTTTTTGAGAAAGGGAAAAGCTGTATTTAATTTGTAATATTCAAGTTACATTTGACTTCTGCAACTACAAGAGGTGCTCAACGTGACTTGTATTCAGCTTTTGTTATTGGTATATATTGGGTATTGCCATTTCAATATACTTTTTTCCTTTTTTAAAATGTGTGTACATTTTTGAGCATCGTTTGTACATGAAACAATCTCATGGAAGGGGATAAGGGAGAAAAGGTGCTGATCTAACTAGTTTTGGAAATGAGTAGAAACTATAGACTAAAGTAGAGGCCAGGGAACTTGTCTATAGCATTGAACTCTAGTTGTTAAGATTGTATCTTCAGCCATTCACATCATTATTAGTGATCACAGTTAATAGCAACACTAGTACTTTATGTAGATATTGTATGTGTTCCTGATACGATCAAAATTGTTCTTTGCCCTTTGGGGTGTTCCTCCAAGAACCTTTAACCCCCGACTAATTATTAGAAAAACACAACAAATCTTGATAGAGGATTGTTCTACAAAATGCCTGACTGTCACTCAAATTGTCAAAGTCATCGAGGAAATTCTGAGATGTTGTCATAGCCAAGAGGAGCCTAAGCAGATATAACGACTATAGTGTGATACTTGGAATGGGATTCTGGAAGAGAAAAGGACATTAATTCATTAGTGCCACTGTAACAAAATACCACATATTGGGTAATTTGAAAGAACAGAAAATTATTTCTCACAGTTCTAGTAGTTGTTCAAGTTCAAGATCAAGCTGCTGGCAGGTTCAGTGTCCGGAGAGGGCCCTGACTCTGCCTCTAACGTGGCACCTTGTTAGTGCATCCTCAGGGTGGGATAAACTCTGTCTTATATGGCAAAAGACTGAAGGCCAAAAAGGGCCAGACTCACTCCCCCAAGACCTTTAATAAGGATGCAAATTTCATCCATGAGGGCGGTGTCCTCATGGCCTAATCACCTCCAGCATGTTGGTGATTAAATTACAACACATGAATTTTGGGGGACATTCAGACCATGGCAGGTAAAAATCAGGAAAATTTGAAGGAAATATGGACTTAATGAAGTTAATAATAATATACGATGTTGCTAATTAATAGTAACAAATGTATTATACAAATGAAAGATATTGATAATAAGGGAAACTCAGTGTGGGGTATATGAGAACTCTGTGTACTATATTAGCAATTTTTCTGTAAATGTAAAATGTTTCTTAAAAATAATGTTTATTAAAATATGGTTGAAATCACCACAATAGAAAAAAAGACTCTTGGAGGAAATCCATCACATTTAGAATAATCAAATATTTCTGTGTTCTAAACATCCAGCTTCAGGCAGTTGTCTTGAGTTCTCCATTCTTGGTGTGCTCTTGGCTGAAGAGTGACCAGACCCACCAAAAGCAAGGCAAGTGTAAGACAAAGTTTATTGAGAAAGAGAAAGATGGGTTTACAGAGCAAGAGCAAAATACAGGTTTACTGAACAAGTGAACAAGATTATGTTAGCCACGGAAAATGAATGGGCCTCTTGTTGTAACCAAAAGCTCTGGTAATGGTCAGGGGTCCTATTTTATATTGCCTGGATTGGTCCCTCCTCATGGTTCAGACACGTCACCATGGCACCACTTTGATAGACAGTTAATGACATGATAATTAGCCTTAGGTTACTCTATGCCACTTTCCAAATCTTACTGTGCCTTGGCTGCCTGGTGGGCTAGGAGACTCCCTGCATTCTTTTGCAGATCCCCAGGGGTTCCTCCTTCACCAGGTGTGGCAGTTACTCAGAGGATTAAAGGGGGCAGCACCCAGAAGAGGCACCCTTGTCTTTCTTCCTAGGCAGAGCAATTGCTCAAGACAGCACCAAGGCAAAGTAACCACTTTGTCCCTTAGGAGAGTCTTGGAGGTCTCTTGTTTTTTATCTAACATGAACATTATATTTTCATACTCGAAAATAGACTATTGGAAATTTATTACATTTCTCCAGAGCACTGAGACAGACAGAAAACCTCTCAATTCATTTTATAAAGCTCACATAAACCTGATAACAAAATTTAACAAAAATAGTACATACACTGCAAGTATTTAACTATATGGGACTCTAAAGAACAATTATATTTATGAATACAGATGCAAAATCTCATAAAGCACTAACAAAATGAATGCATTGGCATTTAAAAAATAATAAACCTTGGTGCTATACACTGGATATTTGTGTTTTCCTCCATCCCATTTGATCCTAGCCAAAGGCTGAAAATTGATTTCCTTCACCAAATTCAGATGTGGAAACGTAATCCACAATGTGAGGGTATTTGGAGATTGTGCCTTTTTCGAAGGTAATTAGGTCATGAGGGCAAGGCCCTCATAAACAGGATTAGTGCCCTATGAAAGAGTCATGGGCAACCCCTCATCTCTTCTGCCATGTGAGGTCCCTGCAAGAGAAAGCTCTGTATAAATCAGGAAGCAGGCCCTCACCAGACACCTAATCTGCCAGCACGTCAATCATGGCCTTTCCAGCCTCTAAAACTATGAGAAATAAATTTTGTTGTTTATAAGCCACCTAGACTAAGGTATTTTGTTATAATAGCCAAAACAGACTAAGGCACTTTGCCTTTCAATATGTATTTAATCAGCTAATTAATGACCAGGTACATTTTATTTATTTTTATTTATTTATTTATTTATTTATTTATTTATTTTTTGAGACAGAGTCTCACTATGTCACCCTTGATAGAGTGCTGTGGCATCATAGCTCACAGCAACCTCAAACTCTTGGGCTTAAGCAATTCTCTTGCCTCAGCCTCCCAAGTAGCTGGGACTACAGGTGCCCACAACAACACCCAGCTATTTTTTGTTGCAGTTGTCATTGTTGTTTAGCTAGCCCGGGCTGGGTTCAAATCTGCCAGGCTCAGTGCATGTGGCTGAGAGCCATAACCACTGTGCAACGGGCACCGAGCCAGACCAGGTAAATTTTAATTGGGAATTCAAGGATACTTGAGAATAGCAACGTCAATTAATGTTGGCTCATATTAATGTCAATAATTCAAAGCAATATTATCATATCAATAGTTATTAGAGAGGCATATGATAAAATTCAACACTTCTTTCTGTTTTAAACATTTTGCTGTAGGAGGAAAAATTAGATCTTTTTTATATCAAAGAAAATTCTATCTGAAACCAAGAGGTGGCGTCTAGCACAATGTTCATTAGGGAAACATTAGTCTTCTTAACAGGGTTGTGACACTACACTTACTGTCTATTATCTATCGCCCCTATGATTAAACATCATCCTGTAACTGAACAATGCAACCTGAACAGACAGGAAAATAAGCAGCCGTATACCCTACTGATCTATATAAGGGACTTTTTCAATGTGACCCAAAAAACCAAACCATTGATCTTTTGGCATAGAAATAGCTAGGTTGCTAGAATCTAATGAAAAGAAAACAATATATAACCAGCAGTACTCGAACTCATCTCAGAAAGAACCAGCAATAATTTGGAACAGTCTCTTCTTTCTCTGATAACTCACATAAAAGGTCTACATTTTACATTGTTTGCAAGAACTTTATTTGTTCTATCCAAGCATAACATTCAGAACATAAGTATACTGGGTTGTTTAATAAGGGGACATATTGCTTACCATTTGAAAAGTAGAAAATGATTTTCTTTATGTTTTTAGACATTTGAGGAGTTAATCTTATCAGACTGGCTGTAAGTTAAATATCAAAGGGCGGAGATTTAGGACAAGGAGATGAGGGTTGGAAAATGATGTGGGTTATAATCAAATTTTAATTTCAGATTGGATGGGACATAATTAAGCTTCTCACAGTTGTCTCAGAATATTTACTATTATAAAATTAAAACAAAAGTATCACTTCTTTTGGAGGTAGCAAGGAAAGGTTTGAAGACAGAGGAGTAATGAAAAATGCAGGAGAACCTTAGAAAAAGTGGAGGAATTTTAAGTGTATTTCAGGAATGTTTTACTGCTTTGTCTCCCCATGACACGTCAGTGAAAATATTCATTAATCATCAAAGATTCTGAAGTTGGAGTTGACTTTATTTCAGGTTTTCTGATGTGAACATTGCTATGGTTGAAACGTGTGTGTGTCCCTCCAAATTTTATATGTTGGAATTTTGGCCCCAGTGTGATAGTATTAAGAGGTGGGGTCTTTAGGAGGTGAGACCCAGCCCTCATGAATGGGATTAGGGGCTGTATCAAAAGCTGGAGCCCACTAGGTAGGCACTGTGCCTGCCCTTCTATCCCTTCCTGCATGTGAGGACCCGGCTGGTTCTGTCTAAAGGACGCAAGGTGCCATCCTGGAGGAAGAGAACAAGGTCTCACCAGACACTGAAGCTGCTGGAGCCTTGATCTTAAATTTCTAACCCCCAGGACTGAGAGAAATAAATTTCTGTTCTTTATAACAGATGCAGCAGGAATAGACAAAGACAAAGATGGGCTGAGATGGCCTTATCTCAAATGCTTGGGAGTGTTTCAAATTTCATTTTTTTATTGTGGCATATTTTCATATATATAATGAGATATCTTGAGGATAAGACCCAAGTCTAAACACAAAATTTACTTACATTTGTATATACCTTATACACATAGCATGAAGGTAATTTTTTATGACATTTTTGGTGTAGAATTTTCCACTTGTGGCATCATGTCAGCATCCAGAAAGTATCAGATATTGGAGTTGTAGTAGTAATGATCAATCTATGTTATTTCTCTCATTTTCCAGATCTGAGAACCACAACCACATGTAGGTGAAATAATTAGCCCAAATTAATAATGATCAATAAGCGATAGGAGCAGGATCTGAATCTAGGTTATCTGGCCTCAGAGTCCATAATTTAAACCACTTTAATCTCAATCTCTTTACCCTTTTCATTGTTAAAATTTTAAAATGAATAAAAAATGAAATGCAGCATGAAGTTAATCCCCAATACTTAGAGCGAGAGTTAGGTAAAGTTTAATGGTCACCTAAGTCTATTACAGGTAATATTTACTTTAAGAAGAAAGTGAGGGTTTTACATTTTATTTGAAACACTTTAATAGGATTTTTTCAAAAATTCCCTTGCTCCAAACATTTCCCCATATTAAAGCATATGTTTCAAAACAATCATTTAGCCAAAATTAAGTCCAATAACTATCATAAAGGAGACAATAAAGTTAATATAATTTATTGATGATTAAGATTGTCTACCGAGAAAAAACATGAGAACCACTTGAAAAACAATAAAACTAATACATAAATTATCCAGTTACCAAATTAACTTAAAAATCAGTAGCTTCTTGAAACAGTAGAAATAGCTACTTAGAAATATATAAAGAAAAAATAATCATATTAATTATAATAAAAATATAAAATAGCAAGGACTAATCTTAAAAAGAAATATAACAAATGTGTCTTGCAAATTTAAGTTAAGGACAAAAAAGATGTTAATAAATTAGGAGAAAGTCTATGTTCCTGGATTAGATAATTCAATATTTTAAAGATGTCATTTCTCCTCAAATTAATTTATACATTTAATGCAATCCCAATTAAAATTTGATGACATTTTTGTTTGGAACTTGACCAAATGATTCTAAACTTCATTTAGAAGAATAATTATGTTAGAATAGTCATAAGAAGACACAGAAAAATGAGTAATGAGATTGACTTGCCATATTTGAAATGAAATTAACGTATGATGTGGTACCAAAGTAGACAGACCCATAAAACTAAAAAGAAAATCCAGAAACAGAGGTAAGTATGTATAATAATTTGATATATATTAAGGGTGGCAGTTAAAATATTAGGGAAAGTTTATTAATAAACTGTTTATTAAATGGATTATCTGATAAACTATGATTGGTGGTAAGTATATTGGCATTTGAAAAAACAAGTTCAAATGTTACAATCATAACTTATACAAAAATAAATTCCAGGTGTTTCAAAGATTTTATTGAAAAAAAGAAACAATTAAAGTACCAGAGTACATGAATAAGTATTTATGTAATCCTGTGGTGGTGAAGGACTTAAAATGTAAAGGCTCTATGGCTTGGAGGAAAAAAACTAATAATGCCTTTGACTTGATAAAATTTCATAACTTGTGAATAGCAAAAATAAACCCTGATCCACTGATGCACCTGAATACCATAAGCACATTAAAAGACAAACTATAAAAATCATTTGCAAGAAATACTATAAGCAAAGGTTTAGTTTCCTTAATCTTTTAAGGGATCATACAAATCAGTAAGATAAAAAAGTTACTCATATGAAAAATGGTCTAAAGACAGATCAGGAAATTCATAGAATAATATATCTGTATATATTTTTTTGCATTTAAAACATTCTAAACCTCACTAGCTATGTAGGTAACATAATTAAAACATCAATGAGACTATTTCTTATCTATTAGGTTTAAAATGATGAAAAATATTGAAATAGTAGCCAATGTTGGCTAGGGCAGTAGTAAACAGACATTCTTACATACCTTGGTCTAAACGCGGATTGGTACAAACTTCCTAGGGAGTAGTTTGGCAACATATTATCAAAATTAAAAATGTATATATCCTTAAATATAGTAAGTCAATTTCTGGAATTGAATTTTAGGGAAATGATAGGATAAACAACCGGAGGTGCAACTCAAAGAAGTTCATTTCGGCATTAGCAGAATAAAATCATCAGAAAATCATATTGTTCAAAAATAAGATATTTATTTCATATTTTATGGTCTCTTTACACATGGAAAATTATGCAGTAGTTTAAAAAGATGATAGATCTATATTCATTACATAATATCATGTCCACAGAACATGAAGTGAGATAATTGCATTAAAAGCATTTTGTGTAGTATGGTGCCTTTTCTCTATATATGTATTTGGTTTGGGGGGGTTCTTTTGGCTGGTACTGGGTTTGAACTTGCCACCTCCCGTATATGGGGCTGGCACCCTCCTCCTTTGAGCCACAGGCACCACCCTATATATGTATTTGTATATGTGTGCATTTGTACGCATATGCGTGTGATTGTAACTATTAATTATTCCTGGAGGGGTCTTTCTGTTCAGATATGTGTGTGTGTATGCGCACATGAGTAAGAAAACCCCAGCTATTTCACTAAAATGTTATAGAAAATTATTTTAAAAAGCAGACTTAGGCAAATTACCTTCTTCGTTCCTCAGTCTCCCCATTAGTAAAAATGCATTTCCCTTTTGGTTATGAGAATTAAATGAATCACATGCACTTAGAAATAATACCTGGCACACAGTAACCAGTGTTCAGTAATTCACCACTAACATTATTAAATTAATACCTTCCACCAAAGTATCAAAGAGGGGAAGAAGCACTCTCCACAACACAACCAAGCACTGAGCAGCTTTGGCCTCTAGTCATTCCTACAGCTTCTGTTGCTTGCACAATGTTAGTCCCTGCAGGGAGCGGGAGAAACATGGGATGCTGGGGGTGGGGTAGGAGGCCGTGCAGAGCTAGGGCCAGGCCAGGTGAGAGAGGACATACTTGTGAGTCTTGCTCAGACCCCCTAGGGACTCTGGGAAATAAGTAAGATGTAAGGGGGCCATAAGTGGGAGTGAGGTCTGCTGAAATATCTGACTTTGTTATCATGCTTCCATGAAAACATAAGGCTAGAAGAGCTGAGAAACCTGTATATGGGTGAATTAAATTAAAAGCACGTGAAAATTATGTGTGCTTATGTTTTCTATTTAGGAAAATACACACATGACATAGTCCATCTCAACTAATCCTGCTCTTGTAAAGTTGCGTAAAACTCCGTTACATTTCTGGTATGGAAAGTCTGCCACCTGAACTTGCTAACACTATGAAGAATTGACATAGCCAATCCAATTTCATAATGGTCTGTTCCTGTTTTGGGTAGTTGCCCCAACCATGCCTAATCTGAGCCCCTGAGAAGTAGCGGGTCGTTCTTCTGAGCCTTTTATTCCCAAAGAGAAAGGGAATGACATTCAAGATGCCCACCCGCTGCAGATGAATAGTGGGATCTTGTTTACCACAGAGAAATGTTGATTTCATATTTGTCTGCATGTGTGAGATGAATGCTGGGCATGATTTACTTACTCCAGAAGTGTTGCCTGTAATGTGAAGACACAGGACAGTTTAAAAGGAAAAGTAATCACAGCACACACTATTCATCTTCAACTGCCTCTGAGAACCGTGAGCTGATTAACTCGTGCAAGTCCTGGCTGCCAGGAGAAGCTGTCAGCTCCCACCTCCCTGGGGCTGTGACCTCCCTAGCTCCTCACTGGCATAAGATGTCCTGATCTCTCATACTCCATCTCAGCCCCTGCACCCCTTTTGATAGGATTAAGAATTAAGTCACACTTCCCTTTCTGAGTCAAAACTGATGAGGTTTTACATCACACCCTTATCAAACCACTTTCTTTGAGATCTGGAAACCTGTATTTTCATGTCGATTGCTGGTGAGTTGTCTTGCCTAAAATAAATCTCCCTTTTCCTTTTCTAGGTAGGCTTGTCTATTCCAAGATTCAACCTTGTTTCTTAGTTGTGATTGGTTTCCTTGCTGATTTCATCTTTCATAGTCTGAGACTACTGTAATCCTTATCTCAGAGTGGGAGTCCTGTAGCCCTGCCTGGTCCATTCAAGACCCTGAGCCTAGGGTCAGGATCATTACTTTGCTAAGTCACACCTGCTTCTTCTTGGCCTAAACTCAGCTGCAGATGTGTAAATAGGCAGGCGGCTGAAAGTTTGTTGCCAACAGGTAAAATTCCTTGGATAACTTTTGCCTATCTTTTTATTGCTCATTGCTCCATTTGAGATTTTTGCTGCCCTTCTGGCTGTTTGATTCATCCTTCAGGGTCAACCAGTTCAGAATGGAGCTAGCTGATCTTCTAGAACCACATGAGTTGTCCCTCCAGATAATGTGGCCTGTCGCTCTTCTAGGTACTGAGACCACAGGAGTGAATGAGACCTACAAGTCTCAGCCTTCACTGTGATGACATCCTAATAGGGAAGACAGATATTAAATAAAATATCTACACAGATAAGAACCCATCAGAGGGATAAGTGCCATGATGGAAAGAGAGCTGGTTACTGGTTTAGAAGGTGACAGAGTGGGTGGGGAACATTCAATGAAATAGCCATGAAAGTCCTCTTTGAAGAGGCATGATATTTGAACTGAGACTTGAATGACAAGAAGTCAACTATGATAAAGTCTAGGGGAAGTGAATTCCAGGGAGAACAAACCAGAAGTGAGAGCACTTATCAGCAAATGAGAGGAAGGTCGTTAGAGACAGACGAAGGGCAGCAGTGAAGGAAGGAAGAAAGTGAAGGGAGAGGCAGGAGTGACAAGGGGCTGCTGGGCAGGTCATGCAGGCCATGGGAAGAAGTTTCAATTCTCTGTCCAGTGCCTTGGAGAACCTTTGGTGTGTCTGACTCTCCAACTACACACTGGCTTCCTTTCCCCACTCAGCCTGGTGCATACTGACATTTCCAGTCCCCTGCACTCAACCTGTGATAGTGGCCAATTCTCCCACATGGACAGGAGGTAATAGAGGGCAGGTTACACATTCCAGATTATACAATCACAGCAATACCACCTTGGCCCATTTGTCAGTTGAGGATCACTGTGGTCGATTAGCTGGGGTTCAGTTGGAGCTCAGAACATCTTCATAGAGGAATGTGGTCAGACAGGAGAGTCAAGACTAAGGAAACTGTTGGCTAGAATGTGCACAAGAGGGTAGATAAAGTGGAAGGTCAAGAGTGGTTCTGTGGACAGTACTTATATCTGGGGCTGTGGGCAGAGACAGGCCAAGGAAGGATTGCTGTGAGCCCGCTGCTCTGGGAAGAACATAGAACGGATTGTTGTCCTCTGCTGCCCCATCCTGTGGTCTTTTAAGGCTAGATCCCCATGATCGGGCCTATGTGCCTGCTGCACTTCTCAGGTCTCATGTCCTGAACTCAGCTGAAGTTGTGTAAATAGTGAGTGTAAGGTTAGAGTGGATGAAAGGTTGGTTTCACTGAAAAAATTCAATGGAAATTTTTTTAAATTAAAATTTTCCATCTCAGGACTAGAAGAAATTACAAAATTGCTGGTAGCCAGACTCTTGCCTGTTGATTCTCAGACTCTTAATTCTGTGGTCCTGAAGATGTGAAGATAGCATATGGGCAAAAGGAAAAAGGTGAATAATGTCTCTTAAAAATATATTATGTGCAATCTCTTTGAATTTTGTGTATATTACTTGAGTAATCCTCAATAATCCTATGAGATACATAATATAAACTCATTTTGTGCCCAAAGAAACACAAGCTTATGGATGTTAATAACGAGGAGGAAATCAGTAAGTGATGAGACAGGGCCAAATTTGAACTTGAAGATGAGTCTTCTGAACCAAGGGGTCATCTGGCTATTACACTGTTGATACTGCACTACTAATTCCTATGGTTGGTTACTTTGGCTGGGGAGGAAACAGGAGTATTCTATCCACCCCTTTTTGGTACTCTTTATCCTAGCATTTCAAGCTTGTTATGATTTTTTTTCACATTTAATTTTCCACATGGCTATGTGTTATCACCTCAAATTTATTATGATGTCCTTGAATGTGGTAGCACACTCTTTGAATGTTTTTCCATCTCTCCTAATATTTTTCCTCGAATGAGATCTCAACAGTGCTTCTTATTGGTGGGTTGACAATTGACAAGTGTGATCAGGGCCACTTTGGGTGGTGCATCCAGGGCAATGGGGGAAAAGAAGAGCTCTCAGAAGTCTAGAGCATAGAAAACAGTCCCCAGAGATCATCTAACAGTCCCCAGAGACCAACTAGACAGTGAGGCATTGGCGTTAATTTGACACACGCATGGTATGCCCAAGAATTCTACTGTACTCCCTCTGCATTACGGAAAACAAGAGAAAAACATAAGATAAAGACAAATTACCATTTTAGTTTACCATTTTCTGTCCTTTTCCTATGTCTGAAAATCTTTTCAATAACTTGTCTGAGGTCTTTTCACCTCCCATTAGTGCTGCCAAACTCTGGGAGTCCAGAAGTTCTCCAACAATGTTCTCTGTAATAAATGCTTGCACCATAGTAGAGTCACACTCACAGCTAGACTATGTTGCTATGAATTATTTGTTTGAGAGGTTTGCTCCATATGAATATAAATCTATTTGAATTTAAAGACCTTTGGAAACACAATGTTAGCCATAGCAGGAGAGGCCATGTAATTCATTGGAAAGAAAACTCTTATGCCTTTTTATGCATGATAACTGATTTTGTAGAGTACCAGAATTTCTTCTTTTAAGACCAGTTAGAATGTTTCCTCCTTGTTATTCTTGATACCTAAGTTGATTACTTAATATTGTTCACCCTAAATACCACTGGCATTTTTCTGTTTGATTGGTTATTTTATCTGATATTTGTTTTGGAGAGAAAATTTGATAATTCTGTTTTATGAATAAATTATTGTTTGATGTTCTACTTTTCAGAAGGTTGAACAAATACCACTCTAGATATTGTACTTCGGCTTTTTCCATGTCCCAGCCACCCTCCACATCAAACTCCCTAAGCATTAAGTCTGGAAATTAATTTTGCATCCCAAGAGTTAGGATGACATATAAATGCCTCTTATGTTCCAGCCATGACCTTGTAGTTGCTGGGGACCTGAACTCAACTGTGAATTCAAACACAGGAAGTTCTGGGACCTCAGTCTCGAGGTAAATGGGCCTAAGGCAACACAAGAATCATTTCTGAGGAACTGGAGGAAAGACAAAATGCCTTGGAATGATCTACATGCAGAGTTGGCCCTGAACATACACAGACTAACAGTCCCCTTCCCACTTTAATAAAGAAGTGGACTTCTCGACAAGAACAGGGGAATAGTCACCCAATGTTATTCTGCAAGTTAGAGCATAAGAAAAGTGAGCAAGTTATGGAAAACAGACACAGGGCAGCCAGGAAAAGTTTTTAAACAGATATAGGTCTTGGAAAGACATTTGACACACTTAAGAATTCTGTGTTTCTGCACTGTGCCCCCACGGCTGGAGTCTCAGGGCCTGCTCTGTCACACATGCAAAACCAATCTGCTCCCGTGACATGGAGCATGAAAGTTCATCTCCTAAAACTTTACACCCTATTGAAAGAATATAATAGTGTTAAAGGAAAACTAATTCTGTGATCCTTTCGCATCGGGCTACAGATGGGATGCCATTTTCAAGGGACATTTTTTTGCCCCAGTTCCCATCAAATAGCTCCTGAAATAGGCATGAGACAGCCCCCTTGAATAAAATAAAATACCTTATTTAATTGCCTGAATGACACTCTGGATTGTGCTGCCAAAGCAAGCCCAAACAGGCCCAACTGGAGGCAATATCAAGGGTTGGGGGGGAGTTGGCTATGAGGTAGCTCCAGCCCCAGCCCACACCCATCACCAGTCTAGGCTGATGGAAATGAAAACAGGTCTGGGGAAATGCAAATGAAATCTGCAAAGGAGCAGAAGGGAGAAGAAACCATTTCCCAGAGTAATGAGATTACTGATTGTAAGCATGGCACCTCAGCCCAACCTCCACGACTCAGAGAGCCATTACACATGGCAGAGAGGGTCAGGAGCCAGGAAGACAGGAAGGGCATCTGACCAGCTACAGCCACAGAGCCACAGCTCTGTTCACCTGCCTGAAGCCTCAGTAAGACCCTCTGGCCTCTGGCTCCAAAATTCTGGGCCCAACACTACTTTCTTTTTAAATTTCTGCCATTTGTGAGGATTTGCCCAGGGTCCACTACGTTCTTACTATTTGTCAGAACTGCAAGTCTTAGATCTTCCGAGAGAACCCCAACTTTATTTATTTATTGACTCTATCCTAATTTTAAACATCACCATATTTACAAAGATATTGTCTACCTGTCCTGTCTATGTCATCTGTTGCTAATGCCCAAAGAGCTTAGACAAGAAGTGTTTAATTATCCTGCTTCATGGAGGATACATTTGTTTTTTAACGTGGCAACATGTATTACTCTAAACCAGGTGATTTTTCTCCAGCACAAATCTTATAAGAACTTCTGCAGCAGAATTATGCTAGAAGGACTTTTAATCAAAATGTACAGTATTTAACATTATCTCAGTGTGTAAAGGTGGTCAGTTCTTTACTCATTCCATCTTCTTTAGGATAATGGAAACTGAGGCATTTTTTCATTCTCATCCTTCCTTGTCTCAATGAGGTACTTTATCTCCTCCCACTCCTCTCTAATTTGAAGACTTTTCCATGGTTAATGAATGCGATTAATGTTTGAAAAGAATTTTTTTTTTTTTAGACAGAGTCTCAAGCTGTTGCCCTGAGTAGAGCGCCGTGGTGTCATAGCTCACAGCAACCTCAAACTCTTAGGCTCAAGCGATTCTCTTGCTTCAGCCTAACACTGGACTATTTTTTTGTTGCAGTCATCATTGTTGTTTTTAGCTGGCCCAGGTCAGGTTTGAACCTACCAGCCTCAGTGTATGTGGCTGGCGCTGGAACCACTGTGCTACGGATGCCTCCTAAAAAGAATTTTTAATGTCCCTGATTTAGAGCAGCTATTTCATCTGCTGCCATATATTGGGACAAGAATTTGGGAACAAGAAGTTTGTGTGTGAGGTAAATCCAGGAAACACTGATAAAGGACTGAGGAAGTAAGACAAGGAAAGGAAGAAGCCAGTAAAGGGTGTGATAACAGGTAAGCGACCACCGTGGGTGACTGAAATTCCTCCTGTGGGGGAACTCTGGGAGCTGGTGGAGAACACCTGCCACAGAGTTATCCCACCTGGACAAACAACCAAGCTACTTTTGCACTAGTCCTTCTCCCTCATTGGGTAAGGGCTGCTGGAGAAGGAGTATTCATTCTCCAGCACTTCTGACCTGATGTTCACATGGACATAGGAGAGTTTGAACATTAAGGAAAACCATCAGGCAAAGAGTTGCCATCACTGGGGGTGCTGGGAGTGCTGGGGGTTGACTGCCAGACTAGTGCCATATAAAGCCCAGGGAGTGAGACGAATCACAGCTACACCTGCTGCCGTGATCCCATCAGCATCCTCTCTGGCAGAGAAACAGGAAGAAGAACTTTATTTCTGTCACCTTTGCCCTTTTATTTCCTTCTTCCATATCCAGTTGTCCTTTGATGTCCAGAGATCTCTGAGGAGTATAATGTCATTTGCATCAAAGGACTATGGAGAGGAGGTTTGTAAATGCAGAATCACATTAACAACCCAGGCAGGAGAGATGATATCAGGGGTCCCATCTACCTGTGCAGATTGCTCCAGCCGGGAGGTGGCCAGCTGAGAAGCCAGCAAGGGTGAAGAACCAATGCTTGTTGTGCTGTAGATTGCACCTACCTGTGCAAATAGGTGCTGCCCATTCATCAAGCGTGTATGCTGATAGAGGGGGGTTGGTGCTGAATAAGCTGAATGATTATGCTACCGTATGACCCAGGTTCTTATGGTAATTATCTGGTGTCTAATAACAATGAGCTCTTTTCCAATGGAGTCGGTGGAAAGAAGGGAGTAAAGGTTTCAGAATATTCAAATAGCCCAAACATTACAGTCTCAGACCTGACTGCCAGTTTTCCTGCAGGATTTTACCTGAAAAAATAAATAGAAATTCCCACCAATGTATTAATGCAAAGGGGTGAGGCAGGTACAATTGAGGCAGAAACCAATAGTGTGGATACTTGGGTTTCCAAACAAGAAAGTCTCAGGAGGTACATTCTGGAAGATTCTAAAAAGACTTTCTAGAATGTCAAAGACTTTGACTGCTGCTGAGGGTACCGTGCTAGACTAAGAAAAGCCACCTCTTAAGATTTTTTTTGCATATGCATTTGGACAAAGGAGAGTAATAATTCATTGAAGTGGAAAGAGCCCTGAAATAGAAGTCAAAAGGCAGGAGTATTCCTAGTTTGGTATTAAAATATCTGCAACTTATGAACCAATGATTTCATAGATAGCAGTCCTAGGGAAAGAACCTAAAATGCAGGTAGGGATTTATGCACAAAAATGTTTATTGCAGCATTATGTGCAATAAAAAACCTGGAAACGGCCAAGATAGCTGGTGGTTGAGGTATGGTTAATTAATGCAATTAATGTTTGAAAAGAATTTTTAATGACACAGAAGAGTAATGGTAAGTTAGCAGAGTAGAATACAAGGGTAGAGAAGGGTGAAAAAAAGGCTGAGGGGAAATGTGCCAAAGTATTAACAATTTCCCCCCTTAGGAAGTGGGATTATGAGTGATTTCCTTTTCTGCTAATGATTTTTTTTTTTTTTTTTTTTTGCTATTTTTGGCCGGGGCTGGGTTTGAACTCGCCACCTCTGGCATATGGGGCAGGTGCCCTACTCCTCTGAGCCACAGGCGCCACCCCAGGCTTATGATTTTTTATACTTTCATTTTTTCTACGATTAAGTTTCTTGTACAATCAGAACAAAATTAGCAAAAGAAAAATAGTGCAATTCTAGTTGTGAAATGTTGATTCTAAACTCTAATACTTGCAGAGCCCCTGAGCCTTTGGTTTAGTGCAGATAGTCAGAGTCTATGCTGTGATACAAGGTATAGGGTTCTCAAGGAGAAGCCAGAGCTTCATTCTCGTAAAGGGAGCACCAGATACACTGAGAAGAAAAGAGCCTTAATTATAACGTATAGGTATCTGATACCAAATTCTGGTTATCATTAAATTCTATGCAGTTGAGTTGGGTCATTCCTTCTGAACACAGTTAGCTCTGAGAGATCTGCAAAAATTGAATGTGGGGGTGTGTTGGAGGGAAGATCTCTCAGTTGTTTGTGGTGGGCTTAATTAAATATTGCCTGATGGTGGACCTCTCTAAGAATCCAGCTTGCTCCCATGTATAGCATCTCTAATTTAGCTCACTACACTTGCAACATTGACATCTGAGTTGGGTTTGGAGGATGAATAGGATTCCCCCTGTGTAATAGGGAAGCACTGGAAAGCAGGTATTTCTGGCAGGGAACTGCATGTGCAGAGTGTGTAGAAAAAGGACAGTGGGGGAGGAGTGAGGAGTTTCATGTGTTGTGTAGGCTGGACAGTGGGGAATGGAATGGGAAGAGCAAAGGGTAAAGCTGACTAGGTAATTTGGATCAGATAAGAGAGAACTTGCAAGTTCCATTCAAGGGCTTGGATGTTATCCTCAAGGTAAAGGATGTCTTTCAGCAGAAGAGAGACACAGGTTAGCATTTTTCAACATCGATTATTCACATACTGGCATAAATATTATGTTTGTATCCCACTTTTCCTTTTTCTTAAACATGGACTCACTCTTTTGATTGTTTGGCTTCATCCTAAACAACATCTCATAGGCTTGCTATACTAGTTATGTTTTTCCAATATGTCTAATTTAGTAACATAACTAAGAAAATAGTAATAATTCACCAGTGTACCACTTTAACTCATTTTGCATATACATATCACACCTGGGGAATGTTGTTACTATTTGTTTATTCATTCAACAACAATTTTGAATATACTATATGCCAAAGATGAGAAAATAGCATTGGCATTTTATTTATATTGGTATATATGTCTGTTTTTATAATGGTACCATTCTGTTTTGGTTACTATAACTTTATAGTATATTCTGAAGTCAGGTAGTGTGCTGCCTCAAGGTTTGTTCTTTCAGCTCAGGATTACTTTACCTATTTGGAATCTTTTTTGGTTTCATATTAATTTCAGGATTATTTTTTATTGTTATGAAAAATGTCATTGGTATTTTGATAGAGATTGCATTGGATCTAGAGATTGCCTTGTTTAATATGGTAATTTTGAGAATAATAATTCTTCTAGTCTATGAATATAGGTTTTCTTTCCATTTCTTGGTACCCTTTTCAATCATTTTCAACTGCATTTTGTGGTTTTCTTTGAAGACATTTTTTACATCCTTTTAAAAATTTATTTCTAGCTATGTACGTGTGTGTGTGGCTGTTGTAAATGGGAATGTCTTTCTGATTTCTTTTTCAGTCAGTCAGTCATTGGTATATATAAATGCTACCAATTTTTGTCTATCCATTTTGTATTCTGCAACTCCACTAAATCCATTTAGTAGTTCTTTTATGATTTATTGTTCATTATTCATTTATCAGGGGAGACCTCTAGGAATTTTCTATATGTAACATCACGTCATCTGTAAACAGGGATAATTTGACTTCCTCTTTTCCAATTTGGATGCCTTTTATATCTTTCTATTCCTTAATGTCTATGGTTAGGACTTTCAGTACTATGTTAAGTAAGAGTGGTAATAGTGGACATCCTTGTCTTGTTTCAGTTCTTGGTGAAAAAGCTTTAGCATTAAAGATAATGAAGACAATTCTTACAGCATCATGAAATTACAATGTAGTGATATGTGTGTGTTGATATAGGAGCTAAAGTTTTAAAAGATTCATGTAGAAATACTATAAAAAATAGAAATAGCTTAGAGGTAATAAAACTAAGAGACAGAAAGACTTGTCAAAAGGTTTTTGCAGTGGCCCAGGTCAAAATATGATGGAGGCTTTATCTAAGGCCCTGACAGAAGAAATGAAAAGAGCAGATGGATGTGAAATATTTTTAATATTTTTAAAAAACCAACAGGCCTTGGTGACCAGTTTGATGAGTGTTGTCTCCTGAGGGGCAGTGAGGGAGGAAGGCATGAATGCTGATGAAGTGTTTCCACTCACATCTTCTCTTCTGTCTCTGATACCCTATGCACCTAAGGGAGATTGTCTGGCTCAGCCTCCTACTGGTGTAACTCTCTGTACTTCAGAGGCCTGGAAAACTAACTGAGACAATCATGACCCAGATTGTCTCGCAGTTAAGTTTTCCAACAATAAAATGCACTTGTGCAAGACTAGAATGTGGAAGTGAGTTAAGTAAAGAGAAAGGTATGGCAGGCAATAATCCTTTTTTTTTTTTCCCTGGAGTGGGCCTAGGATCCACAGTATGGCTTTGGAGCCAAAACTTCTGGCCAAGGCTCATGATCCACAAGTCGTTTCTGTGTGAGTTATGAGCCTAGGGCCAACGATGGGCCCAATCATTTCCCAATTTCCCTTCAGCAGCGATAGCAAATCTCTTAGTGGGCCATTTTGATGTTGTCACTCTAGAATCATCTCTGGAAGCCCAGTTGGAGCCTGTTCCTCTAGTTCTCCCAGTGATTTTGTAAACACCCAATTCCCATTATTAAATCCCTCTCATTTAAAATAGGTGGAATGACTGTTGCTTTGTAGCCCTAAATCCTGACTGACACTGCCACTCAAGGTCACATTTAGTCAGACTATGTTATACAACACAATAAATGTATATGTGGGCCAGGTACAGTGGCTCACATCTATGATCCCAGCACTTTGGGAGGCTGAGGTGCAAGGATTGCTTTAGGTCAGGAGTTCAAGACTAAGGTAGGCAACATAGTGAGACTCCCCCATCTCTACAAAATGTACAAAATGTAAAATAAAATTGGTTAGGCATGGTGGCACATAACTGTAGTCCCAGCAACACAGGAAGCTGAGGTGGAAGATCACTGGAGTCCAAGAGTATGAGGCTGCAGTGAGCTGCGATTGTACCACTGGATTACAGCCAGGGTAGTAGAATGAGATCCTGTCTCAAAAAAAAAAAAAAAATTATGAATATGTGCATGTGTGCACATGAATGCTTTACACTCAAGTAGTCTGTAAGGTCGTTGGGATTTGCCTGTCTTAGCAACTATATATATCATTAAACTTATTTTGAAGAAAGCACTACTTCTCTTTTTAAGTCTGATTCCCAGAGGACATCAGGCAGAGAAAATAAAATATTACTGACTCAAGAGAAAAAGCTTTTAAGATCATTGGCTGAAAAATGATACTTGTGCAGGTGTAATGTTAATCGTAGAAGAGAAGAAGCCTCCTCTTGTATAAGCATCATGGTGACATAAGGTTGGACCATAACGGAGATGAGAGGGATACACACACAAGAGAACTTAGTGTTTTGTGAAGTCAGAGCACATTGCTTGTTGGAAGGAGGAAGGGGGTTCCTCCTGTGACTGTTATTTCTGAGGGCTAATGCCTTAGCAGAGAGGAGCTTGTCTAATGAGCCTGTAACCACAAAGGGCAGTGGTTCCTGACCTTGGATGCCCATTAGAATTCCCTGCTGAAGCTGAGGACTTGCCCTATCCTCAGGGATTCTGATGATTTCTTTTGGGAAGAGTATGGAAATTAGTAATTTTAAAAGCCCCCATTAAGTTGAGTGTTTCAGGATTGCAAACCACTGACCTAGAGTTCAAATGTTTTCTCATTCAGGCAATCATAGTGGGTATTATTTTTGTGCTTTATCATATTGTTACTGTATTTATTGTTAGGTATGCTTTTTCATTTGTAGCATTTTACATTTATGCCTTTTTTTTCTTCCTCTTCTTTTGAGAGAGAGTCTTACTATGTCTCCCTTGGTAGAGTGCTATGGCGTCACAGCTCACAGCTCAAACTCTTGGACTTAAGCAATTCTCTTGCCTCAGCATCCCAAGTAGCTGGGACTACAGGCACCTGCCACAACGCCCGGCTATGTTTTTGTTGCAGTTTTCATTATTGTTTGGCAGGCCTGGGCCTGGTTCGAACCTGCCAGCCTCAGTGTATGAGGCCAGCACTCTAACCACTAAGCTATGAGGCCTGAGCCCATTTATTGCCTTTCTATCTCAGTCTTTTCCTTGATCCATCTTGTCAGAAAAGTTTTATTATTAATGTTTGTATTTTATTTATCCTGTAATTTAGCTGTACCCCACAGATTATGACATGTAGCTTATTTAGCATCATTTGGTTCTAAATGTTTTCTAATTGTTATGATTTATTTTCTGACCCATGAGTTCTTTTTTAAAATGTGTGCATGTTTATTTAAAGTCATACAGGTGGTTTGAGTTTTCTTCTTCTCTTTTCCCCTTTGACCATCAATGCCTCATATCCCCCACCCTCAAGCCCTTGGAAACCACCCTTTACTCTCTACTTCTCTGAGTTCAACTTTTTATAGACTCCATATATAATTGAGATCATGTAGTATTTGTCTTTCCATGACTGGTTTGTTTTACTTAGCATTATATCCTCTAGGTTATTCATGTTGTTGGAAATAAAAGGATTTCCTTCTTTTTAAGGCTAAATAGTATTCAATGTGTATGTGTATAAATAAATAAATACATACATATATATATACACACACATGCACGAACATATATACCTATGTGTGTGTGCATAAATATATATATATATCATATTTTCTTTATCCATTCATTTATCAGAGGATACTTAGGTTGATGCCATACCTTGATTATTGTGAATGACATTTCTATGAACATGGAAGTGCAGATATCTCTTCAAGATACTGATTTCATTTCCTTTGGATGTAGACCCAGAAGCAGGATTGCTGGATTGTATGGTGGTTTTAATTTTAGCCCTTTCAGAATCCTCCATACTATTTTTTATAATGGCAGTAGCAATTTACATTCTCGCCAACAGTGCACAAGTTCCCTTTTCTCCATATCCTTGTCAACATTGGATAAATTCAATCTTGGTAGGTTATATATTTCTAGCAATTTATACATTTCTTCTGTTAACCAATTTGTTGTTCATAGCAGTCTCTTATGATTATTTGTATTTCTGTAGTATCAGTGGCAATTTCTCCTCTTTCCTTTAAAATTTAATTTATTTGAATTTTATCTCTTTTTTTCTTGGTGCTGGATGTTTGTCAGTTTTGTTTATCTTTTCAAGAAAATATCTCCTAGCTTCATGGATCTTTTATATTTTTTTAGTCTCTATTTCATTTATTTCAATTCTGATCTTTATTATTTCCTTCCTCTGCTACCTTTACCTTAGTTTGTTGTTCTTTTTGTTACCTGAGGTGTAAAGTTAGGGTTTATTTGTGATTTTCCTTTTCTCTTAATGTAGGTGTTTATCACTGTAAAATTCCCACTTAAAACTACTTTTGTTACATCTCAAGTTTTTTTTAGTTCAAATATTTTTTTTCTATTTTTAATTTACGTATGATACACATGTATTTATGGGGTGCAGACTGAAATTTTGATATATTTATGCCATGTGTAAGGATAAAATCAGGATAATTGTCATAGCCATCATTTCAAACATTTATCATTTCTTTGTGTTCAGGACTTATGGAATCTTCTCTTCTATTTCTTTGAAAAATATGTAATAAAGTATTAAGTATAGTCATTCTATCAGTGCTATTGAGCACTAGAACTTATTCCTCCTATCTAGTTGTAATTTTGTATCCATTAACCAACTTCTTCCTTTGTCCTATAGTCATTCCATCAGTGCTATTGAGCACTAAAACTTATTCCTCCTATCTAGTTGTAATTTTGTATCCATTAACCAACTTCTCCCTTTGTCCTATCTGCCTGTTCTTCCAGCAACCACTACTCTACTCTGGACTTCTATGAGATCAACTTTTTTCTTTAACATGTGAGTGAGAACATGTGGTATTTATCTTTCTGGCCTGGCTTATTTCACTTAATGTAATTCCTTAAGATTTGGTATGTTGTGTTTCCCTTTTTATTTGTCTTAAGATTTTTTTTGATTTCTGTTTTGATTTCTGTTTTGAACCAGAAAATGGGATAGGATGTGTTGCCTGATTTGCACGTTTGTGAATTTTACAATTATCCTCCTGTTATTAATTCCTACTTTTATAACATTGTGGTCTGAAAAGACACTTGGTATGATTTCAATATTCTTAAATTTGTTAAGATATGTTTTGTGGCCTAACATATGATCTATCCTGGAGAATGTTCTGTGTACACTTGAGAAAAATGTGTATTCTGTTTGTGTCTGTTAGGTCTCTTTGGTCTACAATGTTCAAGTCTGCTATTTCCTTTTCAGTTTGGATGTCTACCCCATGGTTGAAAGTGGGGAATTGAAGTTTCTTGCTATTACTGTATTGCTGTCTATTTTATTTCATTTCTATTAATATTTTCTTTATATATTTAGGTGCAACAATATTGGATACATGTATATTTATAACTTTTTGTGTCCTCTTGATAAACTGATCCTTTCTAATTATTAATTATTTTCTTTGTCTCCTGTGGCACTTTTTAATTTAAAGTTTATTTTTCATTATTTCTTGAAATAATCTTTCTGCCCTTTACCCTTTCTCTGTTCTTTATGAGACAAGATGAATATATGATTCACTGAAGGTTTTCTTCTCTCTTTTTCAGTCTTTGTTGTTTTTGTTCCTCTGAAGTGGTAATTTCAAATGATTTATCTTCAAGTTCACTGATTTTCCTGTATGATGTTGAAGTTTTCTATGAAATTTTTCAATTCAGTGATTATGTTACTCAACTCCAGAAACTATTTGGTTATTTTTTTATTGTTTCTACTTCTTTGTTAGACTTTTAATTTTTTTCATGTATTCTGTGTTCTCTTGTCTGATTGTCCTGTCTAGGACTTCCAGCACTATGTTGAATAGCAGTAGTGACAGTGGTCAATCTTGTCTAGCTCCAGATCTGAGTAGAAATGCTTTCAATTTTTCCATACTAATGGAAATGCTTTTCAATTTTGCATACTAATTCAGTATGACATTTGCCATGAGTTTGTCATACATGGCTTTAATAATTTTGAGATATGTTCCATCTATGCCTGTTTTATTAAGAGTTTTTATCATAAAATCATGCTAAATTTTGATAAATGCTTTCTCTGCATCTATTGAGATGATCTCCTGGTCTTTCTATATTGCTTTTGTTTTGTGGTGAATCACATTCATAGATTTGCTGCTGTTGAACCAACCTTGCATTTCTGGAATGAAGCCTACTTAGTCATAGTGGATTTTTTTTAATGTGCTTCTGAATTCACTTTGCTAGAATTGTATTAAAAAGTTTTACATCTATATTCATAAGGGGTATTGGTCTATAGTTTTCTTTTTTGTTGTATCCTTTCCTGGCTTTGGTACAAAGGTGAACTGACTTCATAGAATAAACTGGGGAAGATCCCTTCATTCTTGACATTATGAAATAATTTTTGCCTGATGCTTTCACCTTACAGGTTGTAGGAGTTCTTCTTTTGTGCTAACTTTGGCCAGTCTGATGACTATACATTGTGATGATTGCCTCTTAGTGATGAACCCTCTCAGCACTCTATTGTGCTTCTTGTAACTGGATATTCAGATTTCTAGGAAGACCTGAGGATTTTTCCTGAAGTATTCCCTCAAATAAGTTTTCCATCCCTATGTGTTTTCTTCTTATGTTATGTTGGGGAGTATCCCTTCTTATGATTCTTATGTTAGGCCTCTATATAATCCTATATTTCTTATAGACTTTCTTGTTCTTATTTCTTTGTTCTTTTTCTTTGACTGACTTTTTAAATTTCAAGGTGTGGTCTTTGAACCCCAAGATTCTTTTTTCTGTCTGATCTAGCCTATTTTGAAGGCTTTCTACTGTGTTTTGTCTTTCCAGGAGCTCTGCATGATTTTAAAAAAAATTGACTTCTTTAGTGAATTTTTAAGTAATTTCTTTGATTGCTTTTGTGGTTTATTTGTATTAGGTTTCTATTTTCTCTGCTATTTCATTGGGCTTCCTTATAATCCATATTTGAAATTCTTTATTCAGTCATTTCATTTGGTTGGTTTGTGTCAGTATGGAGGTATTTCCTTTTGCGGTATCCTTTCACTCTGATTTTTCATTTTTCTGAAGATGTTTTCTTCTCATCTAAAATAGCTTTTTCATCTTATTTTTGGATTTTCTTTTGTTTAGATAATGACATCTATCTGATATCTGAAACAGTGGGTGGTGCTTGTGGGCAAGGCTCAACCACATCCTGTATGATTAAGCCAGTAAATTCTATAAAAATCATGTAAATTGACTTCCCCGCAGCAGGTTGTGCTTGCTGAAAGAAACAACTGCAATGTTGTTCTGGGTTCCTGTGATCAGTTCTAGTCCCTTAGAAGAAGGATTTGATTTCCCCAGATGGTAGATGGGCCTTGGAACTTCAGGTGAATTCTTATTCTCTACCACAGCAGAGGCAAATGGGGGAGTGTGGCTGGACAGGGCTAACTTGATGAGATTGCCTTCAGGATCCATGAAAGCTGCCAAGGTATCTGTTTCAGCCTAGCTCAAAGGTCTGCTCCCATCTTTTAGGCAAAGCCATCAGGGAGCAGCTTTCTGGCCTCACCTAACCAGAAAGTCTGCTTGTGGAGGTAAGGCCATCTGAGATTCAGTCTGGAAGACTGAAACAGGGATCCCTGCTCTTTGCTCTCCCCTGATATGTGGTTTCCCTTTGCTGTCTCCTACCAGGCAGAAGCTCATTCCAGCCAAACTCCCCTATGGATGTGGTGGGGGCTAGAAGGTTCCCCACTCAGGATCCTAGACTGAGCTTAGAACATGGCCCTCCTATGAGGAGAAGGGTGACTCTCAATAATGCTGTAGCTAAGATACACACTGCACCCTCCCACCTGATCTGCCTAGGTGGATACCCTTAGCTACTGAGAATAATTCACAAATCACTCCTCCTTGCCCTAGAACAACTATGTGATTTAGCCTGGGTCCCTGAAGATCAATCCCTGATCATGTCAATGAAAAATGTGCTGATCCTGAGTCGCCCATGGGATTCCCAAGTAGGTTTGTTGTCCCTCCACATAGAGGCATTACCCACAGGCCAGCAGGTAGGGAGCTCATAATGTGAGCACCCCTCTTTCCAAGGCAGGATCCTTAGAAGAAGTGTCTGAGCTCTATTCTCTGTGGAATCCTCAGCATGGTGGCTCAATTTTCTCTCTTGGCAGCCATAGATGGTAGATGGGAAGGGGAGAAAAACAGTCTGGAAAGGTCGGAATCCCACTCTCTGTGGAAGCCCCAATGTGGCGCATGCACCAATAGAGAGGAAGAACAGTTTCATTGAGCCCTGGCTTAATTATCTCTCAGCAGCCATGAGTGGGGCAGGGAAAGGGGAGGAAAAGAGTCTGAGGAAAAGAACGATAGCATTCTGGCCACTTCTGTTCCTCTCTCCAGAAGGCAGCCAATGCAGAATGTTCATGCTCTGGGGTTATAAAGATACCCCAGGACCCATCGGCCTTCTGTGGCTCCCATAACCTGAGCCAGAGTTAGGAAATATTAGTGTGGAAATAAGTAGGACCAAAACTAAGGGACTGAATCTCCCTGGGAAAGACAAAGGTGCACTATGGGTGGAAAAGTAGTATGATACCTGCTGTCTCTGTTCAGGACTGTGGTGATGGGAAGTGACCCCAAAGGAAGGTGCTGGCAGTCTGGTGCTTTGTCCTCAAGAAACTCCTAGTTCACTGGCAGTAACAACTTTGGGGTTTATGAGGGTGTAAGAGCTCTCCAGCATTTTGGGAGCCTATTGATTGCCAGAGATGTTGCAAAGGGAGAAATAAACTGCTCACCTACCCTTCTCACTCTAAACCCTTTGAGGGTTGATCTCTGCCAGTATCCAGTGTATTTCGATTGTAAAGCTGCATCGTTAGTGTTATATCACCTCTACAGAAGGCAGATGTCATCTCTTCACTGCCAGTGCAAGTTGTCTCTTCTGCCTCTACCACACTGCCACCACTGTCTTTACCAGTTCATTCTGCACATGTGAGGAGTGTTTAACTATTTGAGGTTAACTGTCCTTGTTCAGAATTGTGTTACTAGGTTTAGAAGTAGATCATTCATGATCAGAATTCTCATCAGCAATGAACAAATTTCAGAAAATTCAGAAAAGTCAAAAATATACTGGTATCTTCTCAGACCACAATGAAATAAAATTAGAAATCAAATCCAAATAAATGATCTGTTGCTAAATGACCCTTGGATCATTAAGTCAAAAAATCAAAAGATTCCTTGAGTGGAATGATAAAGGTTTCAAAATCTGTGGGATATAGTAAAAACAGTCATAAAGGGAAAGTTCCTAGCCTTAAATGCTTGCATTAAAAAAAAGACAAAAGGAGCACAAATTAACTAACTATGGTCAAATCTCAAAGAAATAGAAATAGAAAAACAAATGAAACCCAACATCAGAAGAAGAAAACAAAGAATAAATCAAGAGCAGAACTATAGTAAATGAAATGAAAATGAACAAAAAAGGGGGGGAATCAATGGAACAAAAAGTTTGTCTTTGATAAAATAAACAAAATTGATATGCCACTAGCCAGATTAATTGGAAATAGAAGAGGAAGGACTCACCTAAGCACAATCAGAAACGAAAAGAAAAAAAAGGAGAAATTACAACCAATACTGCAGAAATACAAAATATCATCCAGGTATATTTTGAAAACCTTTCTGTATACCAACTAAAAAATGTAGAGGAAATAAATAAATTCCTGGAAACACACAACCTCCCAAGCATGAATTAGGAAAAAATAGAAATCCTGAACAGGATTGAACAGTAATGAGCAGTGAAATTGAAGCAATAATAAAAAATCCCCCAGGAAACAACAAAAATAACAATAAAAATGCCAGACCAGATGGATTTATAGCTGACTTCTACCAGATATACAAAAAAGAACGGGTACGTATGCTATAGAAATTATTTCATAACATCAAGGAGGGAATCCTTCCTAACTCATTCTGTAAAACCCATATCACCTTGATGCCAAAGTCAGGAAAGGACACAAAAGAAAACTACAGACCAATATTCCTTATGAACATAGATTCAAAAATCCTCAACACAATCTTAGCAAACCAAATTCAACAGCACATCAAAAAGATAATTCACCATGATCCAAGTGGGTTTCATCCCATGGATACAAGAATGGTTCAACATATGCAAATTGATACAGGTTATTCACCACATAACCAGAAAACAAAATCATAAAATCACTTCAAAATCACAAAAGCCATATATAACAAACCCATTGCCAGTATTATATTGAATGGGGAAAAGTTGAAAACACTCCTCCTAACAACTGGAACAAGACAAGGATGCCCACTGTCACCACTTCTATTCAAGATAGTACTGGACATCCTAGCCAGAGCAATTAAGCAAGATAAAAAAATAAATCATGTCCAAATTGGGAAAGAGGTAGTCAACCTATTCCTGTTTGCTGAGAACATAATCTTGCATCTAGAAAACCCTAAAGACTTCATGAAAAGACTACTAAAATTGATAAATAAATTCAGTAAGATTTCATGTTACAAAATCAATGTATATAAATCAGTAGCATTCTCGCATATTATACTAATAACAGTCAAGGTGAGCGTGAAATCAAGGACTCAATATCATTTATAAGAGCTATAAGTAAAATGAAATATTTAGGAATATACTTAAACAAAGAGGTGAAAGATCTCTACAAGGAGAACTATTAATATAAAACACTAATAAAAGAAATTATAGATGACACAAACAAATGTAAAAACATCCCATGCTCATGAATTGGTAGCATCAACATTGTTAAAATGTCTGTATTGCCCAAAGTAATTTATAGATTCAACACAATCCCCATCAAAATACTAGCATCTTATTTCATATATCTAGAAAAAATATTTCTAAGTTTTATTTAGAACCAAAAAGAAGCCTGAATAGCCAAAGCAATATTAAGCAAAAAGAATAAATCTGGAGGCATCGTGTTACCTGACTTCAAATTATACTCCAAGATTATAGTAGCAAAAACAGCATGGTACAGGTATAAAGGGAGAGACATAGGCCAATGGAACAGAATAAAGAACCCAGGAATATAACCATCTACCTACAACTGAATCATCTTTGACAAAGCAGTGAATAACATACAATATGGAAAGGAAGCCCTATTCAATAAATGGTGCTGGGGAAACTGGACAGTCATATGCAAAAATGAAACAGGATCCCCATTTCACACCATGTACAAAAATTAATTCAAAATGGATAAAGGACTGGTATGTAAAGCATTAAACCATAAAAATCTTAGAAGGAAAAGTAGAAAAGTCTCTTCTAGACATTAGCCTAGGCCAAGAATTTATACTAAAGCCCCATAGGCAAATAGAGTAATAACAAAAATGAATAGATGTGACTTAATTAAATTTAAAAGCTTTGCATTGATTAGGAAATAATCAAGAGAGAAAGTAGACAACTTACAAAATGGGAGAGAATGTTCACAAAGTATATATCCAATAAAAGTCTAATATCCAGAATCTACAAAGAACTCAAATAAATCAGCAAGGAACAAAAAACAAACAACCTCATTAAAAAGTGGGCAAAAGACATGAACAGTAGTTTTTCAAAAGAAGATAGACAAATGGCCATTGAAAAAAATGTTCAACATCACTAATTATCAAATTAAATTATGCAAATTAAACCATGATGAGATACTACCTTATAATACTACCTCATAATAATGGTCAGAATGGTCATTATTAAAACAAAAAAATAGATACTGGCATGGATATAGAGAGAAAATGACACTTAAACAATGTTGATAGAACTGCAAATTCATATAGTCTATATGGAAAACAGTATGGAGATTCCTCAAAGAAATAAATGAAGTCTTACCATTAGATCCAACAATTCTCCTGCTGAGTATCTACCCACTGACTGTAATCAAATATAAAACTAGCATATGATAAGGACCGTGTCTAGAATATATAAAGAACCCCCACAAATTAATAAGAAGAAAACAACTCAATAAAAGAACAAGCAGACACTTCACACGAGAAGATATGAGTGCTAATAAACACATACAAAAATGCAGGTATTCTTTGTTCATCAGGGAAATTCACCTTCATACATATAGCACTGGGTAGTTGTTGAGGGTTTAGGGTAAGTGAGGTCTCATACATTGCTGGTAGGAGTATAAGACTTTCACTAATCTCAGAAAATAATTTGACAGTTGACTTAACTATGACTTCAAATTTCCTCCTCAGTCATTTACTTAGGAAAAGTATGTGTACTAATATTCATAGCAATTTTATTCATAATAACTAAAACTGTAAACAACCCCAGTGTTCATCAACAAGAAATATTTGATAAATCTGTAACATGGAATAATAGTGGACAATAAAAATTAACTAACTCATGATTTTGCGTCCTATATGCTTCTTTTAGTTCACCCCATTCCAGGCCAGCTTTAATGCATTACTGAAAGAAAGTGAAGAATTAACTGCAAGAATTAACTGAAATGGGGAACATTCTGGAATGATGAAAATGTTCTTTATCTTTGTTGGGATGGTGATTACACATGTACATATACATTGAAGTGTCTTGAATGGAATACCTAAAATCTGTGCATTTTATCAAATGTCACTTTTAAAAGTTGATTCTTAAAAAACAATCAAGACTATTTTGAAGAAAAATAATGAGTAAAGGATCTCAGTTGATCAGATATTAACATTAGTAACAAAGTTATTGTAAACTAATTGGCCTAATCTCTGAGGTTAGAGAGCTCAGAGAAGCATAGAGAGTTCAGAGCTCAGAGATGCATAGATATATATGAAAATCTGGTTTTTGACAAAGGTGATTCATATTACTAGAACATTAATTATCTACATAAAAATAAATTAAGTTAGACCTTATCTCATACCAGACATAAAAATAAATACTAGCTAGATTTATTTTAAAAAAGAAAATAAAATTAAAGTGTCACACTTTAAACTTTTAGAAAACAACTTGAAACATTTGATACATAAGCAAAGAACATGTTCTTTAAAAGACTGCAAAGGTACTCACATCATAAAGAAAAAATAGAAAATGTCCATGTAGTAAAATACACAATTAACAAAGGGAAAAGACAAGCCATAGAACAGGGGAGTCACTTGTAACGCCTAACAACCAACCAATGGTCAAGATCCAGAATATACAAAGAATTCCTACAAAGCAATAAGAAAAAGCTAAAAAAAAAAGTGAGATAGATAGAAAGGGACAAGGAATAAAGGAATATAAATATACAATTTAAAAATCATCAATAAACTTAAGAACAGATATTCAAGCTTGGTAAAATTAAAACACAAATGAGATACTTTTTAATTTTCCAAATTAGAAAACTTCAAAATAATCTGATAATATTAAATGTTTACAAGAGTTTTTTTTTTTTCTTTTTAAAGGAGCCGTTATTCACTGCTGATAGGAATGTAAATTTGTATAACTACTCTGGAGAAGTTTTGTCAGTTTTTATTAAAACAAAAATTTGTGCATACTCTTTGACCCAGCAATGTCATTTCCATTTATCTACCTAGATAAATAACCACATGGAGAAGCACTGAGACCTTTATGTGAATATTCATAATACTATTATTTGGTAATAGAAAAATTAGAAACAATTCAGATGTGCTTCAGAAAAGAAGAAATAAACAAAATAAATAATTACAAAGTAGCAATTAAAAGAAATGTTTAGGTCAATGAGTAATAATGTGGTGAGATCTCAAAACAAGCAAACAAAATCCAAAATAAAAACCTCAAAATCAAAGCAGTTATTAAGAATGAAAAATAAAATCAAATTTTTAATGGCCATAAACATAATTACATTTCTGAACCTTAAAAATCACACACAAAATAGTACTATGGAGTTGTATGGATACATATGGAAATATGTAAGTATATATTTTAAAGGGCAAAAAAAAAACCCCATAAAAATCATATCTGCAGGGTAGAAATGGGACTAATAAAAGGGGCCTCAAAGTAAAAAGAAGCAAAAAGTATGGTGGAAATATGAGGGATTTGGAAACAATTTATATTTATAATATTTTTGACATTAATTTTTTTTTCTAATCTGAAATGTTAGGAGACCTGGGTTCATAGCTTATCTATGCCATGAATTTTGTTATTAACTTAAACAAGTAACTTCTTCTATATCTATATTCCCTCATCAGTTCTATCAAATATGTTTCCAGAGGTAATGACTTTTAATCTCTACCCTAAAATTGACATTTCTACATTTAGAAGGGCCTGGAGAAAATCTTTCATGTTTTCTTAGCCTGTAAGGAAAGCTTCCTGATTCTCAGGGGTTAAGGTCATCTTTCAGTGACAAAGGTGGAAAGTTCCTTCTTACTCTCCTCATTACAAGACTACTTTTTCTTTTTTCTTGTCTGATATCTGGCCTAACTTCCCACATTTTCCCCTTGGAATCTTTCTGCCAGCATCCAATATCCCATAGAAGGGTTACAAATAGAAATAGAAAAATCCAAAGTGAATTAAAATACCAGGTTGTTGACAGGAGAGAAAAAATGGCCCCTGCTAATAACCTGATTTGACATCTGATTTATGTGGCCCTAAAAGGACAGTCATAAAAAATATGTAAGTGAAGGAATAACACCTAGTGATTTACAAAGGCCTGGGGAGTGTGGGTGACGGTATGCAGTGTAAGGGAGAGTAATAAATCCAGCCAAGGAAGCCACACTTGATCCTCTCCTCCTTCCCCTCCCCCGGCCCCGCCGGCCATAAGGCCTGAGAAACCCATGGATTCTCTACTAGTAGCACTTTCTATTTAGCCTTTCATTCAGCAAATATTTCCTAAGTCCCAAGGCTGCAGCCAGCTTTGGACAAGGCAAAGTATAGTTGTGTATATATGGTATATATATTTGTAGGAACAAATGAACAGAGAGAAGGTGTGACTAGAGTGTCCAGGAACTAATCATATGATAAACCAAACAGCCAGAGACAAAATACATCCGTGTGTAATGAGTGGAAGCAACTGAAGATATTTAAAGATGGGAAAATTCCAGGAAGAAGTCATTGCTACAAGGTCTGACAATTAAGTTCACAAACTCATTCCAGAAAATGTGCTTTGAAGAGTGACTAAGCACTGGAGTTGGTTCATAGCTTCCCAAGGTGGAGAGTACTTTGTAGGTGACTGTAGTGTGATTCAGAAGTGGATTATACGGCACGTTTTCTAGCATGAGTTTGTGAACTCAATTGTCTGACCTCATATTTTCAAATGTCTCAAAAGCTTCACTGAGGAGAAGAAAATTTGATCTCCAGAGTATATTGGGACCAATAAATTAAGAAAGGCAAATTCTTTCCATCGAGATGTGTAGAGTACCTTCTAAGTGCCAAACACTGTTCTAGGAGTGAAGGATCTAGCAATAATGCAAAAGATTGACAAGATCCAAAACTGCCGCAAGTTACACTTCAGTGAGAGGAAGACTCATAATATGCCGAACAACCAAATGAACAGATTATTTCAGATTTTGGTAAGTTTTGTTAATTTCACAGGACAATGGGATAGTGTTAGCAAGGGTGGGAGGTAGAAGGAAATTTTATTTAGGAACTGTGATCAGCGGACTCTCTGAGAAAGAGGCGTTTGCAATGACATCTGAATAGTAAGAAGGATCTATACTTGTAAGAATGTGAGGAGGTAAAACCTAGAGAGAAGGAACAGTAAGTGTGACGGTGTTGAAACTGGAATAAACCTAGAATGTCTGCCTTCAAAGGAAAAAGAAAAGCTGTTGGGATATGGTGAGTTAGGCAAGTGAAGAAAGATCCAGGCAGGAACAAGAAATTTGGCTTTGTAGGCCTTGGGAAGGAGTTTGGGTTTCACACTGGGTGCAATGAGATCAACATGGGCTGAGCAGCCCTTGGGTTCCCTGTGCCACATCCCATTAGCACACATCTGATTTCAGATGCAGGTAGAAGGGCAGTGACTATGCACATTCCAAGCATTCTGACTTAAAAATGAGTCTGCAGGAAGTTCACTAGCAGGTATCAACATTTATAAAGTCATAGTGTTTAAGGTGGTAAGGTAGTATTTAAGTATTTGGGTATTAGCCCAAAGATAGACAAACCAATGCAACAGGATAGAAAATCTAGAAACAGACCCACATATACATGGTCACTTGAGCTACGTGTATAAAAAAGATGACATTGTAGTACAATATAAAAAGGTGACATTCCAGATGGTATATATACGTATAAAATAAATGTAAAACAATAATTTTTCTAGAAGAATATATGGGGGAATATTTTCATGACATTAAAGTACACACAAAGATTTTTTTGTCAGATACATAAATTACAAGCCATGAAGACTGGTACAATGGTACATGTCTGGTCTATGAAAATTGGGTCAACTTCAGGAGGTGGTCAGTGTGGAGAAGTGGCCAGCTATGAAGGTTCTTCTGTAGATCAAAAGCAATTATATTTTACTTCCTTGTTCTCTTTCACTCTAGTTCAAGCCACTATTATCTCTTGCCTAGATTATTGCACTGGCCTCTTAACTAATGTTCATGTGTTGACCTTTGATTCCCTTCACCAAGTGATCCTGCTAAAATATAAATCAAATCATAACATTCCTCTCAAAACTCTCCAGCACTTTCCCATTTCACTCTGACTGAGTGAAAGCTGAAGTTCTAACAATGACTTTGTGTTTTCTGACAACATCTCTTATCATTCTCTGCTTTGCTCTTCTACGCTAGCTACACTGACCTCCTCGTCATTCCCCTACCAAGTCCATGGTCTTTGCAGATGCTGTTGTTTTCTTGGTCATGAATACTCTTTCTCTAAACATTTTCATGACTTGCTCCCTTGTACTATTCAAAGCATTCTTCAAATAATTCAGTTTAAGAGACATCTTCCCTAACCCCCATGACCCTCCATACTCCACTGTCAGTCTCTAATTCTCTTACTCTGACTTATCTTTCTTCATAGAACTGACATTTTGAATAGATTTGTATTTATTTCTTTATTATCTGTTTTTCTCAACTGGCATGTGAGCTTCTTCACAGCAGATTTATTGTTATGTCTGTTGTTACATGGTTAGAAATACCCATCCTGTGATTGATGAGGTTGGATGTGGCAGTGAGGAAGGGAAAGTGCTGGAGACAATGCCTATGTTTCTGACTTGGACAATGCTTATGTTTCTGTCTTAGACAGTAGGGTGGCTGAGAGCACCATTCCCTGAGATTGGGAAGTTGGAGGAGGAGGGCTTTGGGAGAGGTCATGAGTCTGGGACTGGACAGGCTAGGCTTCAGATAACCATGAAACATCAAGTGGGGATGTCTAGTGGCCAGTTGAACAAATAGGATTGTAAAATCATACTGGTTGGGGAGCTGTCAGCCCTCCAGTGGCCAACTTATCCCAGTTTTCCTGGAAACTCCTCAGTTCCTGAAGTAAATAAAGTCATGACCATGAGTGGAATCTTGGAAAGGAGAAAAGTGAGAAAAGCAGCCAGCAGGCCTGGCCTGAGCCCTGGGAAGCTCCAAAATAAAGTCAGAGAAAACATGCTCCATCTCCCACCAGTCTGGGAGCTCCCTAACAGCTAGCTACCCGATCTATCTATGAGGAGCGAAAGAAAAGAACATTTAAAGGTTGGATAAATGAAGCTCAAAGAAGGCTGTGGGAGAGACACTATTATTATTATTACTGTTAATGTAAATATTAATATTATTAATTATCAAGATTAATGTGAATAGTAATATTAATTATTATTTTGATTATAAAACCATAATTGTATGTACTTATGGGCTACAATGGAATGTTTTCATATATGTATACAATGTGAAATGAATAAATCAAGCTAATTAACATATCAGAGAGTGCGGAAGAGTAGATATCCCTTTGACATATTGGTTTCCATTCCTTTGGATATATACCCAGTAGTGGGATTACTGGATTACATGGTTCTATTTTCAGTTTTTTTGATGAACTTCTATACCATTTTCCATAGTAACTACATTAAGTTACATTCCCACCAACAATGTATGAGTTTCCTTTTCTTTGCATTCTCTCCAACACAGTCAGAGAGAAATGGGAAACTGTTGGAGAGTTTTGAGAGGAATATTATAATCTGATTTATATTTTAGAAGGATCACTCTGTGAAGGAGAGCAAAGGTCAACACATGAACAGGAGTTAGGAAGCCACTGCAATAATCTAGACAAGAGATAATGGTGACTTGAATTAGGGTGAAAAAGAACAAGGTGGTGAGAAATGATTGATTTAGACATACAGTAGAACCTCCATATTTTTGCCACCATGCTACATTGGCCAACTCCCTACATTGACTACCTCCTTCAGTTGGCATAATTTTCCTAAACCAGACATTTGCCACATTTACTATGTTAAGTTCCTTATGTTGGCCACCTCCATATGTTGACCAGTTTGTTATAGTCCCTTGGGTGGTCAACATACAGAGTTATGCTGTATTTCAAAGATACAGAAGATAGAAATACTAATAAATTTGATATTGAGTGAATGAGAAACAGAAGACTAAAATACATATTTATCATTTTTTGAAATATGTCCACTTTTTCAAATTTCTGCTGTCATTGGACTAGTCCAAGTCACTATCATCTCTCACTGGAAACTTTGTAACAGCAAATAGCCTTCTGATTGGTCCCATCTTCATGCCTTTCACAGCACAATTAGGATGATTTTAATAAAAAGTTAGGACTAATCACACCATATCTCTGCTCACTTCTCTTCAGTGATTAGAACTAGAACTCTGCGATTCTCCTTTGTCTTAATGACCACTAGTAATTAATTGTAGAAACAGCTGTCAATGTCTGTTTTTCCTACTAGTGTGTAAAATCCATAAAAACAACAACTGTGCACATTTTTCCTACTGCTATATTTCAAGCATCCAGCATAGTATTTTGCTCAGGTTAAGTGGGGTTTTTTTAGGTAAATGATTGAATACTTAAAAATTGTGGTTCATATATGAAGTCAACAGACCAATAATCTCAGTTATGCAAGGACTCAAAAAAATGTTTGACTCATGCATTCTTCCTGAAAAATTACTCCAAGGTCTACTTCAGCCAGCTGAAGCAAAATGAATCAAAATTTAAAACTCATAAATAATAAAGTCATGGTGTGGAAGAACTGGTAATGAGAAACTGAAAGCATTTAAGCACATAATTTATTCTAAATAACTGTGGTAAATATGGTTGCAAAACAGAATGAAAGTGTCATAAATAATTCTTGAAAGAGAAGATTCCTAATTTATAAAATTAACAACAATTAGCCAGATAAAATAATCATATGAACATATTATACCAATTAAAGCTGGTATAATTTACTTGGTGGCAGCAAGTAAAATAAGGATGATAAAAGGTGTCTTGTCCATCTTCAATGAAGGTGGTAAATAATAACAACTGATTCATTGTTTGAACTCAAATATATTTTTTGACAAAAATAAAAGAGATTTCTATTTTTGGCTATGACAGAATATCTTTTATTAGATCACTTTTTCATAATGAACTGGATAAGTGCCAAAAATAAATCCAGCCTACTTCAAGGATGAAGAGAATAATCAAAGTAGTCAGAACCTGAGTGTATATGATCTCAGAGGAAAGAGAAACACATTGAGGCCTCAGAGTCATCGTTGCTTTCCCCATTAAAGTGTTCTCCAATTCAGGGTTTGGAGCATAGACACTGAGCAGAAAGTGGTAGCCTAATCCTAATGACAGTTTCATCATTCTGGAGGACAAAAATTAGAGTTCTAAGCTATCAAGATCAACAGGATTGAAAGGCAAAAGTACCAGATGTAAAAGGAACTTCAGAGAAGTGAGCCTGGCTTTCCTCTCCAAACTTTTGTTTTTATTCTTAAGCTGTATCCACTCCTAGAAAGAAGCCAAAAACCAAGGAAGCGATGGGCCGCGCCTGTGGCTCAGCAAGTAGAGCTCCGGCCCCAAATACCGAACTACAAAAACAGAAAAATAGCCGGGCGTTGTAGCGGGCGCCTGTGGTCCCAGCTACTCGGGAGGCTGAGGCAAGAGAATCGCCTAAGCCCAGGAGTTGGAGGTTGCTGTGAGCTGCGTGACGCCACGGCACTCTACTGAGGGCGATAAAGTGAGACTCTGTCTCTACAAAAAAAAAAAAAAAAAAAATCAAGGAAGCGAGGAGAAATTGCCTGCTTAGACACTAAAATGACAGAGTTTCAGCAGTTTCATGGCCCTGGAAACATGAGAATTAAAGTTCAGACATAGCAAGGAAAGTATAGGGTTTCCGCTGAAACACAGAAAGGAACTACTTAGGGATTAAAGCAAGCCATAAATAAACCAGCTCTTACAATTCTTGAACAACACTTGCAAATAATTTCTGTACGTGATTAGACTAAATAGAATTGCTTAATTTTAAATATTTTTAAATAAAAGCATATAAAACCGATCTACTTTCTAGGAAAAAAAAAATCAAAACCAAGCAACCAAACAAAACAGCACAGGAAGATAATGTATGTAGCATTTTTTAAGAAACCTGTCCAGTGTCAATTAGAAACTAGATTGCATTTTAGGAAATAGGACTAAATGACTAAAAATCAAGAGCAGAAATGCAGTAGAGATGCACCTATGAATAATTTAGTTATTCGATGTTATCTAGTATGAACTTTTTAGCAGATACAACTTATATTTTCAAAAATATAAATGAAAATGTAAAAATTTAACCCAAAGTCTAGAAAAAATCATTAAGTAGAAAATGTATATGTGTACCATGGAATACCATACAGCTTTAAAAAAAATGGAGACTTTACCTCTTTTAGGTTTACATAGATGGAGCTGGAAAATATTCTTAGTAAAGTATCTCAGGAATGGAAAAAAATATCCAATGTACTCAGTATTACTATGAAACCAATTTATAATCACTCACACTTGCATATGGAAAAATGAATCATAACTATAGCCTAGGATGAAGGAGGGAAGGGGAGAGAGAGGGGAAGGGAGGGGGGTGGGTTGATAGAGGGAGGGTCAGTGGGGGGACCACACCTATGGAGAATATTGCAAGCACAAGTTGGATTTATCAGGTGTAGATCATAAATTAATGTCTTAATGCTGTAATTGGGCAAATGAGGTGAAGGCTATGTTAATTAGTAGCATGTAAGGACTCCAATTTGTACAAATAATCAACATATCGAATCCCATAATGGCATAAATGTATTCATGATCTAAGTACAAATGACTTAATAAAAAAAGAAAGAAAAGAAAGAAAATGCAGAAGTAAAAAATACAGTAACTAAAATTAAGATGGTGTTTTTGTGGAGAGAAGGGAACACTTCTACATTGCTGATGGGAATGCAAACTAATACATCCCTTCTGGAAAGACGTTTGGAGAACACTCAGAGATCTAAAAATAGACTTGCCATTTGACCCTATAATTCCTTTACTTGGTATATACCCAGAAGACCAAAAATCACATTACAACAAAGATATCTGTACCAGATTGTTTATTGCAGCCCAATTCA